>CM077441.1:21937983-21952983 GCA_039654765.1 Mylopharyngodon piceus
TTTAAATTAATAAGAAATATTTCTTAAACACCAAATCAGCATATTACTATAGAATGAAATCTGAAGGATCATGTGACACTGAAGACTGGAGTAATGATGCTGAAAATTCAGCTTTGCCATCACAGGATTATAAATTATATTTTAAAACATTAAAATAGAAAAGTTATTTTAAATTGTAATAATTTTTCACAATATTACTGTTTTTACTGCATTTTTAATCAAATAAATGTAGCCTTGTTGAGCATAAAAAAACATTAAAAAGCATTTAAAAAATATTAAATATATAAATACTATTTAATTAAAGATTCACATAAATTTTTGCAGTTAAATTCAGTTCCTTTTTAAGGAAAGACAATTTGTGTGGGATAGAATATAAGTCTACTGTATATAATACACTGGATAAAACAGTGCTTTTATTTGTCTCACTTCACAACAAACATATTACACTTCTCAGAATTAAACGGAATTAAAACACAATATAGAAATGCAAATCTATGATAATTCAATATTAAAAGAACTTGCCCCACACTTTATGGACATAATCTTACATGCAAGAAGTTTTTTTTTGCCACTGAGCCACTGATTTACTTTAAATTTTACCACACAAAGCATTCAACTTGTGTTAAACAACACATCTGGGTTTGATTTATAAATGAACTATCCCTTCAGTTATAATGCAAACATTATATATTGTAAAACTGAATAAATATGTTAACATAAAAACGGGACTAAACATATTTAATAAACTGCAAGCATTAATACTGTTTGCTAACTTTGACAGCACTTGTAATAACTTGAAAGGTAACCTTGGAAAGGCATTGCTCTGCACAGCAAATAGGTAAACACATTTTATTCTTACTAAGACTTCAGCTAGAAAACAACTTAAGAAACTTGAGATAATAGCAACTCATTGAATGTTTCACAAGAATTTTGTAATTGATTTTCTCACATCTATCTACCAGTCGATGACTTAGCCCTATATGTATCGATTCCAGTGGCGTTGGGTATGACGTTAGCTATAATTACACTGAGATTCTGCTGTTGATTAGCCAGAGGTCACAACGATTTTGGTCTGCTGTAAATTTAAGGGGAAAAAAGAAGAAAAAAAAACATAGAAAGAAGGTGACCTTGGTTCTTATATTATATTGACACACTCAGGTGTTCTGTGAATTTCTGGCAGTGCTGGAGAACTACAACGCTGAGGTCATAAACCAGCATAAAATTACAACCGCGACTACAAGATTCAATGAATTTGAGTAACGTGCTGCTGACACAAAGTTAAATGACTGACTTCCTCAATATGCTGCTTTATAGACAGGCCTCAGCTGAACCGTGTTGACTGACACATGAGCTGTAATGCTGCAGAACTTCAAATACGACATCACACCCCACTGCCATCAGCACTGCGAAGCTGGAGGTATGAAAATGTTAAGTAAAGTGAAAAATAAATAAAAACATTTATAATAGGATGCAGTAAAACATTCGCAGCTGCCAGAGGAATTGCTTTATTTATGACTTTTTTCACTTCACACCCCGGTGTAATAGAGCTTCTGTCATCAGACTAAATGAACACTGGGGCTGCACACTGAACCTGAAGTGCTGTGAAAATAATGAACAAATTCTGTTTCTCGGAGGACTCCGTTAGTCTATTTGAATTCCTTTAAGGAAATGCGGAATTGCTACAGAGTCCAGAGATGGAAACTGCCACTCCTCGTTTGCCCAACGGAGTTGAACACTTAAGAGAAACTGGCAAGCAGAAACACCTGGAGCTGATATTCAGAGATTCTCACTGACAAGAACCCTTATTAGACTGCCCACAGTGTGGGTTAGCTGCTGGAGAACTAAGGGTCTGGACATATGGAGAAGTTCACACAGGGAGGTTATTGCAGCACCAGGAGCTGAAACATTATTTAATTCCACTCAAACAGGACATTCTTTGACTTTGACAGAACGCTTTGCAGTAGCCATTATAAAAGCGCTGTCTTTTTTATTCTGTTCCCTGAAGTCATTCCAAACTGCTGCGCATCTACGAGATCGACATCGACAATTCAAGTTGTTCATTCGTTGCATACTAAAAACCCCATGTTGGTGAATAAAATTTTCTGCATAAGCTTCCACATGCACTGTTAAAAATCATTTATTAATCTTTGTTAATGTTAATTTCAACATTTACTAATACATTATTAAAATCTTGTTAACATTAGTTAATGCACTGTGAACTAACATGGACAAACAATGATGTAGCAAATTAGCTCAAAATAAATATGAATATTTAATCATAACTAGTTATAATTAATTATAAATATTTGGATCAGTTAATAAAATTAACTTAATGTAATAAAATTAATATTACAATCAATTAACCTGTTTGGCCAGTGAATACTCAGTGTTAATTGTTTATTAATTCTAAGAAATAATCTTATTGTACAGTACTACTCAGAGCATGTAGTCAGGATCAGCATAATTAGGGACTCCAGTATATGAGCATGAAACACGGACAACTTTACGTGTGACATGAACAAGACTTTATTAACTAGACTAAACACTTAACTACTCTAAAATTCACACACATACATGCATAGTTTACCAAGGGAAAGAGAGAGCTGAAGCAGAATACAGGAAAGCAAGAAGTTACAGCATTGTTTGAAATTCAGCAGATCAACAGCCTTGAGCAAACCATCAGTTTAGTTTTAACAGGCCCTTCTTTAAAAGGGGTAAGGATACTCAATGTATCAAATAATGAGACAAAGTTTGATACTTGCATGTCTCACCCATTTGAATTAAAACTGTCCTGATGCAATTTGTGGAGGCTCCCGTTGAATCTTTGCTGATATTGTCTTGATGAAAGAGAACCAGTTGGATTCAGAGGATCTTTGGTGAATGGAAGGTCTAGGCCGAAGCCTGGCACAAGCCTGGGGTTCCTTAGAAGCTTTTAGTACAGCATCATCTTTACATCAGCGTTTTTCAGTAAAGGAAAAGAGAGAGTGTGATCTTGTGATCAGTGATTTTAAAGGGTGAAAATGTCACACCCTCTTGAGGTGTCTGAGCCAATAAGGAGTTGTCCCTTTAGAGGGAAGTTTTACGAGTCTTTGTTCTGTAGCAAGATATTACCATAAGACATTGGATTGGATGTATGAGAGAAGAACCTTCTAGATTCTTATAATACTAATGTGTCACAGAGTTAGCAACATGTAACATTAATTAACAAATAGGAAACGGAAATTGGAGTCCATCGATACCAAACATGCTACCCATGTGATTTTAGTTAATCATAAATTTTCAACTTTGAAACATTAATACCAAAATAGTTCAAAAGAGAGAATTAATACATAGAATAAACCCTATAAAAGGAAAGTCATGAGATGGGAAAATTGGATACATGTTTATACATTTCTCAAGTGGTTATATATAGAATATATAGGATTAAGAGGGTTTATTTGTCCTTCTCAGAAAGAATGAAGACAGAGTCACTAGTCTCTGCAAAATTCTTTCTGATCGTAAAAGTCTTTATCAGTTTTCCTGTGTCCTGTAACAGGACACCTAGTTCTGCCTGTGTGTTAGCTACGTTTGGGATACTAGTTGCAGTTTTAGGGGGATGGGTTCACAGAACTTTGAGAGAATGAGTTTCTGGATAATTCATTAAATATAATGAATAACTGTGTGTTTGTCTGGTCCAGACGCTACAATGAACAACTATATTTTCCTTAACTAATGTTAACGAAGATTAGTAAATACAGTAACAAATGTATTTCTCATGGTTAGTTCATGTTAGTTAATGCATTAACTTATGAACCTTATTGTAAAGTGTTACCAATGACTCTCTCAGTGCATTATGGGTATTCTCTAGCCATTGAGTGTACATCGATTGTACACTCGTTATTGCGGTGCATTGTGGGATTGAATGAGTGCACTTGATAATGTCCACTATGGTTTCGGACACCACTACAAATGGCTGTTCCCTATTTAAGGGTATTGGTGTGATTCTGGACACAGCCCTAGTTTCCTCGTTCTCTGTCTTATGTTTGGTTGTTCTGTTCCTGTGGTTCAATATAGTGATTTCTGAGTATTTCGTTTTGTTTTATAAAGAGAAGACTGCTGCAATTAAATCCTGCACTTTTATTTCATCCTGCTGTAACTGGACGTGACAGAAATTTGTTTCGGGCAATACATATGAAGCTGCATAAAAAAATAAACACATCAATAGCAATCACACAGTCCTTCACACTAGAGTTCAATATTTTTGTAGCCAAAGTAACAAAATAATTTGGTTGTATCTAGACCTTGGCGTGCAGAAATGTTGACCAGAAGAGAGTAGTTCAAATTCTGGATAGCACAAAAGAGGAGCTGGCATGAGCTAAGGCTGAACAGTGAATGAACGCCACATCAGTTAACCCACTCAAAAGTATTTACATAATGTAACTAAACTATGAAACTATGACTAAAAAAAAAAAAAAAAAAAAAAAAAAAAAAAAAGTATCTATAAACATCACATAAATAAAGCAAATTGATGTTAGGATCTTGATATGTCAATCAGATGGCATCTTTCTATATAACCAGACAGTTCTTGTCCAAAATGACCTGCAATGTGGACCAGACTTAATGCAGATAGTCAAAAGTCCAGTGGTGCAGGGTTATATACTCTAGAGATGTGCTAAGACACTCAAGGCTGTAGGTGGATTTCAATCAGGCTGTGAAATGTATGACAGGTGTCTCTTAAGAGTGCTGCCAGGCTGTAAAAGGAGTTCAGTCCTGCCCTTGAATACCGAATAGAGGGATATAGATCACTACGCAATGAGCTTTAACTGGCCAGTAAACTGGAGCACTCTGAACATCACGGTAGAGAAAAATGCCCCGTCTCATGGTCAGAGTGGAACAGACTTTGATATTCATGCATCAATATGTTTATTCTTGGGAAATAAAGAAGGAACAGAGGAAATGCCTTGTCCTCCAGAGCCCAATTAACTCCGGCAAAAGGAAGTCAAGAAAGCTGAATTGAAAACAACACATGCCCAAAAATCCTTCATTGCTCTATCAGTCTGTTTCTTGGGTTTGGGATGAAAGGTTAAACAATAGAGCACCTGAGCCACTGCACGCTTAATTTAACCAGACTTCTCATCAACATAATTATCAAAATCAAGAGAGCCATTTTGATGTTGTTAGCGATGATTACTCGCTTCTTTGCAACACAAATTTGTTTTACCTATAAATACTGGGTAATTAAATTTCGCATAGCAACATTGTATTCAAATGAGCGAGCTGCTCTTCTAAAAATGAGGTCAAACAAAATTTGTATAATGGCACAGAGGCCCTTTATAGTCATCAAGTCTGAAATAATAAATTCACAAATGAAAAAATAATAAGACGCTCTTCCTCATCCCCAAAACACCTGACTGTGTCAAATTACATCAATTAGCTCATCAGTTAAGGTGTGGGAAAAGAATATTTGACACTGGAGTTAACTAAAGATCGCACATCTGATGAGTTCTCAACTAATTATGAGAAAAATCTCAACTTTCAAATTACGTCCCGTTTCAAACATCCCACACCTCTCAGACCCATGTGTCAATTCTCCTCAGGAACATGACAATAATAAAACATGCAAAAAGCTGCAATTAGTTTTGCAGGTTTTGAAGATGGGCTATTAAGGTCTTACTAAGGCTTCATCAAATTCACAATGCCGGATTCCTCATCTTTATGCTATTTCTCATAAATTACACAGTTAGGTTAAAATGGGTCACACTAGCTGATCTCCAAAGCATGCTGCTGAGAGATACGCTTTCAGACCGCTCTTTAGCCAAATATCAGCTAGTGTAATGCATTGATGAAAGTGCGTGACACTGACATGACATGGGTCGATGTGTCTGGCTGCTTTTAAAAGCCTTTTCTTTATTTGAGATCACCCTCAATAATAGAATGCTTTACAGATACTCAAATCATCCAGAATTCTGTACAGACACTAGATACTTTTTAGCTAACAACTTTGCATTACTGTCTTCTATAAAAGCAGTGTGGTCGTTTTTGCTGGGGATGATGTTAGAATCCTTTTGATATGAACTTATTAGTGGTGCTGGATAAAACAGCACTATTTCTGGTGTGTTGTGCAACTTGGCCTGCGTCATTTGCATTACGGACATGAACGATATCTCAAATCATGGTGCTTGTTCATAAGAGCTGTGCTATTCCTTTTCTAAGCAATCCGAGTTATAATTTTTGTCTGGTGGGTGATAAAAAGACCATAAAAATCACAAAAGATATACATCAAAAAATGAACTTCAGATATATCTAGAGACCATTTTATCACAGAAAATTGGGGTAGGTTCTATCCACCTTATTTTGCAACACAGAATTAAGCTATTTTCTGTTAATCCACGAGACTTCTGATTCATTAGCTGCTATAGGGAAATAACTGTAAGAATAAATGGTACAATTATTTGCGCTACAAACCACTGTGTTTATAATTACGACAATACCTTAAAATAATATGGTAAGAAATACCAGTTTACAATATCAAGCAGCATTACAAACAGTTTTGTACAGCTAAAAATAACTGGAGAATGGCACCAGAAGCCAGACAAATTCAATTTACAAATGCCCGCATTTGCTCAAATGCCTGCTCTTACAGTACGTTAAAAAAAATAGGGTGGATTGTCTATTAAGTCTGGTATAAAATTACCTACCAACCACCCTAGCAACTCCAGATCAACGTGCTCACAACCGCTCGTAACACCTTAAGAACCATATAAAATCCTGGCAAACACCCAAAACAACCTAGCATTGCAGTGTTTTTGTTTTTTTTCAATCTAGTTATTATATCTTATATATTATCTTATATATTATTATACTGACCCCAAACTTTCTAATGGCAGTATACACACGACCATTAAATACTTTTATTCAGCTGTAATGCATAAAATTGATATTAAATTGATCTTGTCAGGGTTATATTTAAATGCCCACTGAAATGCCTTGAAACGTGCAGCATTATTCAAAGCGTTGACTTAATTTCCACTGAAACAGGAAGACAGGGCAGGACACATTGATCATCTCCTCCCCAAAATAACCAATAGCAAAGCCACAGCGTCGGCAAAGCCACAGTTTCCTCCTAATCTCTAACCGTTTCTCCTCCTAATCTCCTCTATAACGCGTGATGTCATCAAAATTGATCCATATTGGCGGAAATGAGAGACTGTTTTGAATGCTTATATCTTGTAAATGCAAACTTTGTTTCCATTGTGTTCCCTGTCCCTATTACACTGAGTTCTCTTCGCTAGTCTGTTCCCTTAGTTACATATTGCTTTCACCTGTTGTTATCTCTGTATATTTAAAGGCACAATATGTAATTTTCACAGCTAGAAGTCACTTATTCAAAACAAAGGCGTAGCTTGATGACGCCATGAATGAGCGTGGAATCATGGGAGTTGTCGTCTTCACCTCTACAGCCAATGGAAAGCAATCCGACTGGACTCAGGCAGAAATCATGTTCATGGATGAGCTAATGAGCTAACTTTTATTAACATTACTGTGGTATGAAGCAGGGGCCAGGGACATTTTACGTTGCTGTTTTTACTACGCTTATATGCTGTAGTCGACTCATACAGGTCACTTTATCTGATGAAATAAAACGGTGGGGTAACAGCACTGCTGTTTTACTTGGTCAAAACAATCATACTAAAAACACATTTGAGTGGTTGAAAGTTATGTTAACGTTGCTCTGTGAGTTCGCTCAGTGGCTGGTATCAGACACTTGCTACGCACTGCAGTAAGCTGGATCGATATTAGAATCGATATTAGATAACTTGTGTTGCTAAATGGCATGCAATTCATTTTAAAATATTTTATATGATGGAGAAAATGCTCTATTACTGTTACTGTGGCTACTGTATGTTAGCCACTCGACAAAACAGTATTGTCTCTGAGGCATGGTACAAATATGTTATACTCGCGGTAAATAAAGAAAACAAGAAATTCAAACAATAAGACTACCTGCATTGAGCTATATAATAACGATTAGTTTTCTGTCAATACATGTATCCAAACAGTTGCTCACCTGTCTAATAAAACACATAATATATTAAAGCGTCTTTGGTGTTTCCACGGTTTCAATGGAAGTAAAATCATGGGTAACGCTGATATGATGTCGTTGACAGGCAAAACAATGACACAGGCCATTACACTGGTTAAAATAGCTGATTTATCTGGATTTAAACATTGTTGGAAACATTTGGGATAATGCAAGTTCAACAAAATAAATAACATTGTTCTAGTGGTTTTTGGATATTTTAATTCATATTGTGCCTTTAAGCCCTTGGTTTGCTCTGTTCTTGTTCGATCTAATTTATTTTTGCATTCTATGAGTTTCTCCTTGGATTTATTATTAATACAGTTTGTTTCTCTGAATCTCCTGTATTAATGCAGCCAAACGTGACAGACATTTATAATGTCAGAAAAGAAAATTCAGTTCTATCACAGATATATTAAGCACCACAACTGTAATAATAATAATAATACTAATAATAATAATAGCTTTGCCATCATGGGAATAAATTGAAATATATAAAATACATTAAAATAAAAAAAGTTATTTTAAACTGTAATAATATTTCACAACATTACTGTTTTTACTTTTTTTTAATCAAATAAATGCAGTCTTGTTAAGCATAGGATACTTCTTTCAAAAACTTGAAATAATATGATTCAATTCAATTAAAACAAATAAAAACATATTGACATATTGATTGTTTACCTTGTGAGTTGACGCAAGCCACAGTTTGAGTCCTGGTTCCATTTCCACAGTTCCCTGTGCTGGGCACACAAGCGCTCTCAAACAGCACCTGCCACAAAAAGCAAACTGGATCCTCACAGGGCATTGACTCCAGGAGATGGGCACAGTTTTCTGTTCCAGATCCTTCCTCCAGCACCTCTCTCCTTCTCTGCTTGTAGCCTGTGAACAGAGCGAGAGACAGGTGGATTAGGGGTATTGTGAGGAAAAACAAGTGCCAGTTTCTGGCCAGTGAGTTCTGAACTGAAATTCTAGCGGTGGCTAAATATGCCTGTAATAGAAACTCATTTCAAAAGGCTTTCTGTCACAGCTTTTGATAGCAGAATAAATTCCTCCTCCTGCTCTGCTGTAATTTGCCTGAATACACTCTTTTCCTTCACTCATTTGTAAAGCTATGAGCTATGACTGCAAACTGAGACGCCAGTCATGACTTAAATAACACTGGAATATGAAGATTTCACACCTAAAAGTACTGGTTAAACTTCAAGGCAAAACATTGTTCTCAAAAAAGGTCTGCTAGAAAGATCATCATCATTATCTTTTATATTCAGTCTTTCAGGGAAAAAAAAAACAAAAAAAACACTAGGCCAGCTTTAATTAATATTTCATAAATTGGCATACGTTCTCAAAGCCAGCTCTGGACGACATCAATATGCATTACAGTACAGTGCTTAAGCAAGAAAAAAGATGAATCAGGCATTACTCCAAGCATAATTTATCAAACAAGAAGATCTGATGGCTAACACAAGTGTGGTACGCTAGCTGTCTGGATACCATCTGATCCTGTTTACGGTCTATGATGAGTAGATACTAACTCCTCATATCTTTGCTCCTTGACTATGTGCATGCCAGTAGTGAGATTTGGTTCATCTCACACCCCTGCAGGGGGGCTTGACTCGCAGTCCTGGGAAAAGCATAGTGTCAGCCAAGCCTTTGAAATAATCAAAACACCCTACAGCTCTCAACACTGCTTTAACACAAAATGGACTCTATAAGACATGAGTGCATTGTGTGACGAGAGCTCTGAATATATCACATATATAATTTAAACCTTGAGGGATTACCGGTTTGCTTCACTTAACACAAAATAATTAAGTAGACATGAAGAACACTCTGTATCTAAGAACAGATGTATACCATATAATTCTGTAGGCTGCATGTATGAATCAGAATGCATCATATGAAGAACCCATAAAACTAGTCTATATTTAGGGCCCAAGCACCGATGGTGTGAGGACCCTATTGTAATTGCTCAGTCAATTATTATTCTTCTCCAAAATTAATCGCATTTTTGAGGGCCTAAACATGCTTGAAAACTCATGAAACTTTGCACACGCGTCAGAAGTGGTGAAAATTTACATCTGATATGGGTTTCAGAATTAGGTGTGGCAAAATGGTTCAATAACGCCTCCTACAAAATTTCAATTAAGCACCCTTCGCGCTACGTTTCACATACAAGTATGAAATTCGGTAGACAGATCTAACAGCCCAATACCTACAAAAAAGTCCCCAGCTGCAAAATCTGAAAACCAAACAGGAAGTGAGATATTTTGAATTTTCTCTGCAAAAATTTTTGACATTTCCACACGTTGTACTTTAACAAACTCCTCCTAGGGCTTTAATCAGATCAACGTCATATTTGGTCAGTCTAATCTAAAGGCTTTTGCGATGTTAAATTGCGAAGATCTTAAGTTTTCGCTGAAGGGCGTGTCTGTGGCGGCCTGACAAAAATTTGATGTTTCGCCATGAAACAGGAAGTTGTTGTAAGTCAGGCATACAATGTCCTGGCCTGAACACATCTACATGCAAATATTCAGCTAGTCATAGCACCACCTGTTGGCAACAGGAAATGGCGTGCTTTACACTGAAACACATTTAAATATGCCATGAAGTACCAAACATGCTAGAAACACGTTAAATCATGCAACACTTGGCTAAGTGCTAATGTATGCGATTAACGCCATGAAACAGGAAGTTGTCGTAACTCGAACATACAATGTCCAATCTGCCTCAAACTTCACATGTTTGATAAGTGCCCTGGCCTGAAGACATCTACATGCCAAAATTTAGTTACAGTCATATCGCCACCAGCTGGTAGCAGGAAGTGTGGCAAATACAAATGACTGACATTGTCCTCCTATATTTATATACTTAACACTCAGGGGTCGGCTGGTCGCGCCGGCGATACCACCGTGCTTTTTTCTTATCAGTATGAAAGAGACTCAAAATACTCCGTCAATTTTGCACATACAATTAAGAGTTATACACCATTGTAATCTGTGAAATATCTTCTTTTATTTGTGTACACTCAGAGTAAAAACAAAATGTTGTGCTTTTTGTAAAATAAAGAAAACTAACATGATGCATGATCTGTCGTCTCCCTCTGAACGAAGTCCAATCTGATAGTTCTCAGAAAATGAACTGTAACTTAGTAAATACTAATCACCAAAAAATTAGACTTATGTCTAAAGAAACGTTGAAATGTCAGGTTTTAAATCATGTAAGTCAAATCGAAAACAAAAATTCTCTGTTTATGCAATCTGAATGAAAAGAGACATGTCAGACGCCCGTGATTCAGCTCATTATCCGCTAATGCGGCCACGCCCACGGAGCGAGCGCTATTCAGACGCAAATTCTGAGGCAATACATGTATACATCATCGCAATCGTGTATTTATTATCTTGAAAAGTGTTTATCTGCATGTTATAGCGATCGCTGGAAGCCTCTGTTAGTTCCTGGAATGTCACATGATATGCCTCTTCTTTTACTGAGATATTTGTGGACTAAAGGTGCACAGAGCGCCCTCCGGCTGCAAATATGAATTGAAAACACAGTATCCAGCGCTCACAGTGATGACAATATACACTGAATAAATATTACTCCTCTGTATAGAAAACTGACATAAACATATGAGAA
Source organism: Mylopharyngodon piceus (assembly GCA_039654765.1). Lineage (NCBI taxonomy): Eukaryota > Metazoa > Chordata > Actinopteri > Cypriniformes > Xenocyprididae > Mylopharyngodon > Mylopharyngodon piceus. Next base: position 21,949,679 of record CM077441.1, read on the forward strand.
TCCATCAATATTTCTCCAAATGTGCATGCTTTTAAGCATATTAAGAAATTACGGTCAATATAAGATTTTAAGAGTCAAAATGTGAAGCTTGAGTCTTAGATCTTTTTAATGATGTATAGTTTGTCAACTGCACATTAACATTTAGGCTATATAATATAACAAATATATTAGCCTATATGAAATGCCATAGAGGTAGGAATTTTCAGACGCTTTGCATCACAGAAATACATTATATTTTAAGTATATTAAAATAGAAAACCATTATTTGGTTAGAGACTTAAGACTTCTTTTAAAAAAATGTGTCCAATCTTTTGACTGGTACTGTAATTTAACATAGGCCTATACAAAATTTTCTTCACATGATGTGCAATAATACGTGCATGCATGAGATCACAAAAATCATGTTTTTTTTGTCAAGAGTGGACATTAATCCTCTTATCAGCATGATCACAGAGGGTTTTTTCACAGCCTACCTGACTGAAAGAGCTCATTATGCAGCTCATTATGCGAATCTTTTGTCTTCTCAGGTGTGAATCACGGCATTATTCATGAAGATTCATGCCTCCATGCATACTGTGTTTCTTGACAAAAAATGTCTTAGAAAATTTAAATCTCTCTATTGTTTTATATGAGTGAGTAGGCAGGATAATTTTTACATCATTTTGAAGCAAAAACTCTAGTCTACAACCTCCAATACCCAGAAGTCTTGTGAACACAGATTTAATATATATATATATATTTTTTTTTTGGCCTTATTTCAGTGACTTAAGTTTTTTGTTTTTTCAATAACCACACATAAACGTTATTCCTTCAAAAACACAAACCTGTACATACATGTTCCTCACATATTATTGTAGCCTAGTTCGTGCTGAATACAGTGTAATGACACTTTTGTCATTAATATGTTTATGAACAACTGAAAAAAGCACAAATGTCAGGGCATGTCAAAACTTCTCCAGGGCCCAAAAATCCTCAGACCCCAGAGGGTTAAATGCATATTGCCCACCGTGCTCTGTTTTCCTAAAACGACCGGGTGGCAGTGGCACAGGTGCGAGGACCCTTTCATTGCTGCTTGCAGCTTTAATCTATATATGTATTCTAAACAAGGACATGTTCTGTAAAAACATGCCTTTTTTCCTCTTTGGAGACCCAGTCTGTTTTATAGCTTTTTCTAAACCACTAACATTTGTTTCCACAGATAATAGGCCAATAGAAAACAGTCCTGAAGGGGAGTTCCCACATCTATAGCTAAGTGTTTTTTGAGATATGGATTTCAAACACTGGTATAATATTCCCATATTTGTTTCTACAAAATAAAGTTTAAATGGTCACACTTTAGTTTAGGGTCAAATTCTCACTATTAACTAACTATTAACTAGTTTAGGTATTGGGTAGGATTAAGGGATGTAGAATATGGTCATGCAGAATAAGGAATATGTGCTTTTTAAGTACTAATAAACAGCCAATATCCTAATAATATGAATGCTAATAAGCAACTTAATAGTGAGAATTGGACTACACTAAAGTTTAAATTTCTCTACATTTTTGTGACATTACATTTTTATTATAATGTATGTACTAATGTTTTATTATTATTATTAGTTATAATTATATTATGTATTATTATTATTATTATACATACTGTACATACAGTAATATGGCATTTAATTGAACCTACACTAAAATGTATGTTTTGTTAATTGAAGACAAAACATGACAGGCTGAGGGTGTAACAAACAATTTCCTGTACCTCTGAGCCCCCAAAGCAGCATTCTTCTTCTGTAGATGACAACAGTTCAATCCCAGGACACCCAAAGAACAAATTACAACTACACATCATTCCGAAACTACACCTGAGCAGTACAGTGGAGGACATACTCCCATGGAGAACATGCATGCAGACACGTTTCACACACCAGCAGCCCTGTTTCTGGACCAAAAGGAAAGCCTGGACAGCCGATAGCCTCCTCCAAACTGCGAAAAACAATTTGGTGGAGGCACATCCCTGTGGATATTAATAATTGAAAGGTTCACATGAGCTATCAGACTTATTCATAGGAAAGACTGGTGGGCTGCAGGCAGCGTTTCACTTCCAATACTTCAGAACCTTATCAGTCCCACTTCAATGCTCTCTACTCATATTAATGCTGGATAGAATTTGCCACTTACAATCATTACCAAGTCTGTGTTCAATTCATTCCTCCTCACAAAGAGGATAAAAATATGACTGTGGGCAATTGCAGATTTGTAATGCACTAGAAACATTAATAAAACAAAAACAACAAAAAAAAAAATCTATGAGGCTCCTCTGATGAAATCTTTCTTTGTATGTGGAGGACAGAAGTTCATTTTTCTATTTATGAAAGCTCTAGGCTCTGGAGTTCTGCATAGTTCATCCAATATCAAAGATCAACACCTCACTGCTGTTTCAGAGAGTATTGTTTGAAGTGCTTGAGAACAGTAAATAGTCTCTTTTCTAACGAAGTGCAGTCTAAACAATGAATAAAGAGACACCCTATCAGACAATCCCATTGGGAAGACACATCACAACATCTCCTAGACAGCAATCATCTTAAATGGAAAGAGAATCTTTCTCAGATGGGTCTCTTGAGAGGAAAATAATTGTGACCTCAGATGCGTTCTTTTGGTAACGCTTCAAAATAAGGTTTCATTTGTTAACATTATTGTTAACATTAAAGGGATAGTTCACCCAAAAATGAAAATTCTGTCATCATTTACTCACCCTCAAGTTGTTCCAAACCTGTATGGATTTCTTTGTTCTGCTGAACACAAAGGAAGATATTTGGAAGAATGTCAGTAACCAAACAGAGTAAATGATGACAGAATTTTCATTTTTGGGTGAACTATCCCTTTAATCTTTGTTAATTTAAATATTTACTACTACATTTTAAAATCAAAAGTATTGTTATTTCATGCTGAGCACCAATTCCAGATAAATGAGGATAGATAGATAGATAGATAGATAGATAGATAGATAGATAGATATGGATGGATGGATGGATGGATGGAAAGCATAAATGAGTATAGATAGATAGAGATGGATGGATGGATGGATGGAAAGCATAAATGAGTATAGATAGATAGAGATGGATGGATGGATGGAAAACAAATGAGTATAGATAGATAGATAGAGATGGATGGATGGATGGATGGATGGATGGGAAGCATAAATGAGTATAGATAGATATATAGAGATGGATGGATGGATGGATGGATGGATGGATGGATGGGAAGCATAAATGAGTATAGATAGATAGAGTTAGATGGATGGATGGATGGATGGA
>CM077441.1:21955483-22230483 GCA_039654765.1 Mylopharyngodon piceus
AATTCTTTCAATACACATACATATGATGGATTGATTTTTAACCTTCATTTTGGTCTCAGTAAAGCAGGCGAATGATAAGAGTGCAGCACTGTGTTTAAGTTGGGATTATTCTTACGATTGCCCAGGAGGAGTCATTTCTGATTGAAAGCTCCACTTATGTATGACTGATTCATGTGACATCAGTCTGCCCTCTGCTAAATTCTCTCATTATAGGGCAGTACTCTGCCAGCTTGCTACAGTGACAGATGTTATCACCTCTCACCAGAAGTGGTGTCAGTTTTAGATACTGTTAACTCCGGGTTTAGCTCAGTGGAGAGGTGGTACGATCATCAATTTTATTCAATATTTATTAATAAGAGGGCAGGTTTTTTTTTTTTTTTTGATGACATTTTACTCCCATGTTGTCCTACCTCTTCGTCCATGTGTCTCCATGCAGTTGTCGTGGAGACAGGCCCCCCAGGAGGACCAGGATGAGAGCAGGCACAGCTGTGGGCACGGTATGGAGCAGGGCTGCACCGCAGACGGCAAATCTCCTGCACACAGAAGCCCACTTACAGGCCTAGACACTACAAAATGACAGAGACAAAGACACAGTATAGTGAGAAAGAATCCATATGTCAGGCAAGAATTTTTGTTGACAACATATAATTAAACTTAAGTATAATTTCTGATCTTTCATGCTGAGCACCAATTCCCAACCCAAAACAAAGAATAAAATCAATTTCAGCCTTTTGTAAGTGTAAGTATTTAGCTTAGAATGTAGCGTAATTACCAACAGAACAGATTCTTCCATATTGTGACCGGGTGAAATGGATTATGGAAAAAGAACAGAATGTGGTGCGGGGACTTGGTTCTGTCCATCAAAATATGGAGTAAAAGTAAAAATGAAACATGCATGGATGATTTGTTCACAATAAAACCATTAATATGCATTTAGAAAATAAAAATTCCATTTCATGCTGACTTTAAAGTTAACGTAAATTGTGATTTGCAACATTTTAATTCTGACATTTCATGTATTTCCAAGTGAAAACATATTCCAGGTGAAAACTTTTATGGTGGGACCATCAGGAATTGATTAGATCGTGAAATGAGAGTGTTACATACTAGAATGGAGCCAGACTGAATGTGAATTTGTTAAAACAAAGCTTAAATAACTATTTAGCTATTGATCATATTATCCAATAGCCTGCATGGCCTAAGAGACATCAGCAGAAAAGGAAAATTGTTTCAGAGGAGCAGCAAACTAATACAATTTGTTTTGTTCTAGAATAACGTGCACTGAACGAATTGTTCCCAATAAGACCAGGAACATGCAGTAAGAAAGTAAAAAGATTTTGCATTGACTTTGCGTTGCATTGATTCTCAATGTGACTTTTGTCAAACAAGTGTTGGGCAAACCTTTTCAAAGTCTCACACTTTGACTGCATTCTGTTAACATTAGTGTGAGTCCTCTGGGTCATGTGGAAAAAGCAAACACCTCTGTTGATTTTCATTGATCTATATTCCCAAACAACATTGATTGAAAGGAGTCATCTTCATCTGTATGCCTTTCTCAACTCAGCATGTCTCAAATCCATCCAAACACTGCTTTCACTGGCTAGTGCAGCTCCTCAAAATTAATTTCAGAACAAGGTGACTCCCTTTAACCACCTTTAATCTTAGAAACAGGTTTTTTCAAAAGGCATGGTTACTCACGGCTAATGAAAATGGCTAACCAAAAACCTTCTCATCTAGATTTCTTAAACCAAAATGAATTAGCCTTTGTAATGTGAAGCACTGACCAGTAGGAATTCAGTTCATCTGCTAGTACTTATATATTGACTGATTTGTACTTAAAGGGTTAGTTCACCCAAAAATGAAAATTCTGTCATTAATTACTCACCCTCATGTCATTCCAAAACTGTAAGACTTCCGTTCATCTTTGGAACACAAATGAAGATCTTTTTGATGAAATCTGAGAGCTTTCTGTCCCTCCATAGACAGCTACGCAACTACCACTTTGACGCTTCAAAAAGTTCGTAAAGATATCGTAAAACTAATCCATATGAATCGAGCGGTTTAATCCACATTTTCTGAGGGGCTTGATCACTTTATATGATAATCAGATTTAATTTAGGCTTTTATTCTCATATAAACATTGATCAGCGAACATAAACAAAAGCTCAACCGAACCTGCTTGACGCGTGAGAACAAACCTCTTGCGGAAGCTCAAACGTGCTGCATAACACACGAGAATGAACCTCATTGGTTCTCGCACATCAAGTGAACATGCTTGAGCTTCCATTTACCATATCTGATGTGAGAGTTGATGAATGTTTATATGTGAATAAAAGCCTAAATTTAAACTGTAAATTTAAACATCATATAAAGAAATCACGTCTCTTCAGAAAATTTGGACTAAACCGCTCAATTAATATGGATTCGTTTTACGATCTCTTTATTAACTTTTTGAAGCGTCAAAGTGGTAGTCCTTTAGCTGTCTATGGAGGGACAGAAAGCTCTCAGATTTCATTAAAAAGATCTTCATTTGTGTTCCGAAGATGAACAGTCTTTACTCCAGTCTTCAGTGTCACATGATCCTTCAGAAAACATTCTAATATGCTAATTCAGTGCTCAAGAAACATTATTTTATTATTATTATCAATATTGAAAACAGCTGTGCTGCTTGATATTTTTTTGTGGAAACTGATACTTTTTTCAGAATTTTTGATGAATAGAAAGATCAAAAGAAGAGCATTTATTTGAAATTGATTTTTTTAATAACATTATAAATGTCTTCACTATCACTTCTGGTCAATTATATGCATCCTTGCTGAATAAAAGTATTAATTTCTGACCCCAAACTTTTGAATGGTAGTGTATATAACCTATGATAACATCAACACATGCAGCTGAAAAGATTTTTGTATAGCCATAGCACTGAACTTACTGAACCTTACCCTCTTTTCTGTGATGAGGGGTGGAGTTGTCTGGGACCTGGACGCAGTACAGCTGCCTGGTCTGAATCCCTCCACCGCAGAGAACACTAACATTGTTAAGCCTTCTGTCCTGCTGGCTGAGGAGAGGGACCACTTGACAGTCCCCCCAATCTGTGCTCTTCCACACATACCTGGAGAACAAAAGCACGCACCCGCTGTGGTGAAACACACTTCTTTTGTTTTGGCCCTATAGTCTCATTATATCGTGCTGGGCTCCTCTCAAAAGTTGCAATGGATAAATGGACACAGTAAGCTGCCGCTGAAAGATACTAATAGGCTTAGCTTCCTGTTTTCCGGTAGGAAACCATCTACTAATGAAAATGCATTGACTAAGCAAAGTGTTATGATGCATAAAGCAGCAGTTTTAATGAAATAACATTCTGCTGCTATTGATCAAAAACCTAATCTCATTAATTAGCTTCTTCTAATCTTTGCTATGCTCGGATGCAACAGGGGTTCGGTAAATAAATGCTTGAACACAACACTCGAAAAAAACATTTTGTACTTTTTTTTTTTTTTTTTACACTTTCACATACAGTAGAAGTTAATTACTATTGGGAGGCTAAAATACAAACCTAGGGCAGTTTGGAAGTAAATCTCCAATGATGTTGCAGGCTTCCTTTTCTTCGAGAGCAGCGCATTCTTTGCCTAGTCCAATAGGAGTTTGCGTTATGCTTCGAGTCCTGACTCGAAAACCAGGCGACATATCTGATGCCCTACATGTCTTTGAACATGGACTCCAAACGGACCAATCAGAGGTCTCGCAGTCTCTGGGCATAATGCACGACTGGAATGTTCCAGGGCCGTTGTCAAGGGTACAAAGACTACGAGCAAGAAAACAAATAAATTAAGAATGAGAAGCACAGGGAAAATATATTCAAACATTTCAATGCTGCCAAAAAAAAACTGAAGATAGTCTCTGTCATTTAGAGTTAAAAGTATATAGTGAGAATACGGTTTATAAAATGAGATAAATGCCATCAAATGTTCCTCTACTGTTGCTAACTGATAGGGCACAATGAAAAACCTTTATGAATTTTGTAGTGATGAATTTGTGATTCAGTTAAAACAAACTCACAAAACAATAAATTATGAACCCATAGCAACAATTTTCAGCCAGCTTTTCAGCATAATTAATAATATGAGTATCTGTGGCAAGAGAAGACTAAAGTAATTATTACTCAGAAATGTTTCATTTTTCTTAATATACTTGAGTGATTGTAAAGCAAACGAGTGCATCTGATTTTTTTGGCATAGCAAGACACTAGACAGTGTAATGAATGTAAAGTGAAGGATGTTTAAATGAGTTTTTCAGCTTTGTGTCCTACGAAGCAACGTCTGCAATATGAAATATGAATAAATGCACAATAAATTGGATATCTAATTAGCGATTCATCCGTATAAGTCACCCGATTCAATTACTTGTGTATATCATAATCCATTTGTGTAGCATTCATTTTCACTTCGTTTTAAATGATAATTAGACTATAATTAGAAAAACTGCAGAAATTGAACTCAGGTGGGAAATATTCAAATCACTACATTTCATTAAGCATGCACGTAGGATTTACAAATGAATATGTTAATTAGACCGAATGCTCTGTCTCACTGTAAAATAACACCATGGCCTCTCTCTTGTTATGTTACACCTGTAGTAAACCTGTCAGACCCCATTCTGCTCTACAACCCCCCCCCCCCCACTTTGAACTGTGAATAAAGATGCTTAAAAATCTGTGTTAAACAAATGTGGAATGAAAAACCCAGAGGGAACGGAAGAAAAATGCTGCAAGAACATCTGCCTTTCCATAGACAAAAGACATTTCAATTGCTTAACCAACTAAGATTCACATATAAAACATACAAATACTGTCTTTCTGTCAGACATAGATTTACTCTCAGTGGAAATAACCACAGATGACACGCACAATACAAAGTTTCACTACGTCAACTCTAATTTCGTAAGCTTTTGTCTTCATAAGCCAATGGCAGGTGACAATGCCAAAAGCGTGAAGAATGAAGATATTTGTATGTCAAAGCATAACAGCCTCTTTTCACCTGACATGAGGATTAACAAGGGATGATCCCCATTTTACAGTCTGTTTAAAAAGACACATCAAGAAGTGTTGCTTTATGCTCTTACAGTTATACGGCTGTTTGCACTTAATATAAGGCCATAACTCACCCATATTATAAATATAAAACACACACAAAATATTCCTTAAAATGTTTTTAGAACTTTTCTCCAATAAATGTTTACATAGTTAGTGAATCAAACATAAATGTATATGTTTATTATATAAATATAAGGAAGGTTATATATGGGTCGATGACGTGACGTGTCATTTTATTGTCCAAAGGCCTTAATAATAATAATAAAAAAAAAAAAGATATGACATCCAAAGTATGTAAGGTAGTACAACTAGATCACTTTTATTGAATCCAAAAGGTTTTAATTTCTATTTTGCTACATATAAAGGTATTTTAAAGATTTTGAAGTGTCAAAAGGTCATTGTTTTCACTTGCTCATACGCATGTCCCGAAACATCAGGTCATTCGGTACAACCGCTATAAAACATGGAAAATGCTGTACTATTTTAAAAACTTATACTAAATATAAAATGTTTTTTTTTTTTTTTTTTGTAGCTAGCTAGATATCAGCCTGTTAGCATCGTTCAAAAATATCGTCATTCGGTATAACCAAATGTGCCATTCGGTAAAACCGAAATTTTGGTTAAACCGAATGACTTTTTTGGTAACAAATTTTGTCCATCTTGTAAAAAATGACAAAATCAGTGTTAACTGATCATAAAAACCACATAATTTCATTGTTAACACTTAATAAAAAATTAAATTAACAAAATTAATTATATCTCCATTAGATTTTTTTTTTTTTTTTTTTACACTTTTAAAAACCTTATTCATCAATGACCCATATTATTTGAATTTTGACTATAAATGTGCTGGCCAAAAGTATAAACAAGGCTTGAGACACGGCTCTCTATTTGAACGCTAACAATAAATAAATAATAGAAATAAGATTAAACTAAATAATTTGATTAAAATAAATATATAAATAATAAAAACTGTAAATTTAATCAATAATACATTTAACTGTGCAGGATGTATTGTTGTAATGTAATAGGAACTAAATATTTTCCTAATAACATTTTACACATATTTATAACATTAATTTTTCATAGTATAAATTTGGTCTTAATCCATGAAAACATATGAATGGGGGTCCTTCTCACGAGGATGATCATATTTGGGCTCCATGGCGTCTAAAATATTCAAACCACTGTATTATTAGATATAAACTACCTTGGATAGCAAGCTGCAGCAGACAGCACCATGACACAGGTAAAATAGAACAAAAACATGAAAGTCTACATTTGAGACTTAAAACCTTTATTATGAGTGCCTGCCTGTGAATCAATATTTTGCAAAGGAGGCATCTTTAAAGTCATGTTCAAAGCCTGCCTTAGTTCCAGCATTCATTATCCTCAGTTTGCAGGAAATCCATACTCTTTGTGAAAGAAGGATGAGCTACCTCTCAATGACTTCTAATTCTACCGAGAGCAAGAGCGAGACAGAAACGAGAATAAAGCACAAACTACAGTGTAACAGTGATTGACCGTCATTCCAAACTCATACTATGGATGCAGAGATTGCAGCAAGAGAGTAAATTCAATCCTTTCCATCACGCCAGAGTCTGTTCTACTCAGAGAGCCAGCTCTCCCATGCTGCCAGAGGCATGTCTCTCTGCTCACCTTGTATAGTACGGCAGCGGGAAAGAGATTAATGGAGGACTAACCGATTTAGCTAGGCCCACTTCACAGAGCCGCTTCAAAAAATCCAGCTGCACAGCAATTCCTTTCACACAAGCAGCAGCAGTACCTTGCTTTCAAGAGCATAATCTGGGATTTAGACCTTAAAAGGGTTTATGTTCTCAGAGGGTTTGTCTTTCAGGCATGCATTGCTTGTACACAGATTATTGTAAATTGAATAGACACGGCTGATGTGTCTGTGTACGTTCAGGGCTTCTTACCTCAGCATGGCGTTCTTGCCGTCGCTGCGCACGCAACGAACTTGGCGTGTCTGGTAGCCGATTTCCACGTCCAAGCCCTTGAGGCTGTGGTGGTGGTGGTGGAGGTGATGATGGTGGTGCTGGGAGCTCTGGATATGCCGTTTCACGGTGTTCCTCTCGGTATCTCCCGTGCTGAAGTCCAGCATGGTCCTTCCGCTCATCCAAAGCCCCTTGTGTTGCGGCTGCCTGCACTCGCTCCAGGGGCCGACTTTAAGGCTGTAGTGATGCTCGCTTTCCCCTACCGGACAGGGCAAAAGGTTTGCGCAAATCCTTGTTTGGGTGAGGTTAGGGCAGTTAGCACCTCCGTACATCGGCGCAGCTAGCACATGTCTGGTCCGATGCTGGAGACCCGAGCCGCATGTTCGACTGCAGCCGGACCAGGAGGAGAAATCGGACACAACGCAGTCGTGAGGGCAGGGGATCAAGCAGGCCTGCTCGAGCGCCGGTCGTGGGGAGAAGAACTCACATATCCTTTCCGTAACCGCCGTGCGGTTCGAGGTGCGCACGCAATGGACTTTCCGTCTTTGGATGCCGTGCTGGGCCGTGATGCACTCCGCAGTCCGCGGTTTGAGCTCGTTGGACTGGAAGGGGGCTAGAACGCACAGCCCCCATTCTGACACCTCCCATTCAAAGAGATCCTGGTGCCATTCACACACTTTAAAACATGGCCTCTGGCTTTCAGGTTTGTCTGCATGCCGGCAGTTGGAGTGGTGCGTGGTCCAGCCTTCTGAGTGGATGCACCACACCGTCCTTGACTGAACTCCGCCAGTTCCACATTCTTCCCCCATACACCTGCCCCACTGACCTGGAAAAGGGGAGAGGAAAGAATAAACATTAGCTTTCATACTTTGAGGATAATTAATTCATTCACATAAATAGCTATATAAATATCTCAGCACTCATAACCGTGTGCTTAACCCAGTGTGCGCACATAAATCATCAGGATATCTGAGATAGGCCGCATCATCTGGACAGCATTGTGCTCTACTTTAAAGGATTACTTCACCCAAAAATAAAATTCTGTCATCATTTACTCACTTTCATGTCTTTCCAAACCCACATGACATTATTTAAAGCAACAGGAAGATATTCAGACAATAATTCAGATATATTTATCACATAAAGCTATCGTATTGCCTTTTTTTAATGACTTTTTTTTTGGTTTCCCGCAAAACTTTCCCCATATTCCAAATTACATAAAGCAATCATATAGCTTCAGGCTTCCAACTTCAGTGTGTCATTTTTGAAGCCTGCAGACCCTGATCAACATTAACTTGTATGTACACTGCATTTCAAAAGTGTGTGGTCAGTAAGATTTTATTTTTAAATGTTTTAGTCTCTTATGCTCAACAAAGCTGCATTTATTTGATCAAAAATGCAGTAAAATGGGAGTATTCTAAAATTTAAATAATACAATTGAATAAAATATTGTTTTCTATTGTAATATTTTAAAATGTAATTTGTTCATGTGATGTCAAAGCTTCATTTCAGCATCATTAGTTTCAGTGTCACATGATCCTTCAGAAATCATTTTAATGTGCTGATTTGGAGCTCAAGAAACATTTCTGATTGTCACCACAGTTTAGTGATGCTTCATATTTTTGTGGAAACCTTAAAAAAAAAAAAAAAAAAAAAAAAATTATATATATATATATATATATATATATATGATATAGAATTTTTTTGTAAAATGCAAATGTTTTTCAATGTAAAAGTCCTTATATTCCCTTTTACTGAATAAAATTATACATTTCTTTTAAAAATATATTACTGACCACAAACTTGTGAATGGTAGTGTATCAGGTATCTGAATTAAAAAATATATATATAATAAATGAGTGCATTAACATTACAAACATTGCTAAAATATCTGCTGAGCATTGTCACTCATCAAGGAATATTGTATTATCATTGTACAGCAAATTAAGAATGAAATGTACATTTTGCAATAGTGAACAAAACACGTTGAACAGGCAATTACTGTACAGCATGTGTGTTATTAGGGACTATGTATAATAAAAATGATATTAGTTTAGCTTTTTGTTTCTTTCTAAATTGATAGCCACATTAAAAGCTCATCTATGCAAACTGAAAATAGAAGGTAAACAAAAAGAAAAAAATCCATGTTAGCCGGAAAGCAGCACACTCAGCTACAACATCCTAAACTGCTGAATAGTATTGTAGCTCACTGGAGCACATCATTAAGTTTTTTTTTCACAAGACACCACCACAGGTTTACCACATCACCATGTTTATGTATATTTAACTGAAGGAATTAAACATCTCTCACACACTTTTCCTAGCTAAAGTGTGTAAAATAGCTAATAACATGTAAACACCATCATTTCACGTTCATTCCCCTAAAGAAGCCAAGCTTATACCAACATTTCAAGGCATTTCAATGCCTCCCACAGACTCCCTTCTCTGAGTCTATAGATTGGCTACACATGCACAAATGGATTTTTCCTTCGTTATTGTACCTGCATATATAAAGCTTTAAACCACAAGAATCAGTTAGTGAATGCAGCTGGTGTGTTGTTTAAATTCACACTTGAAGCTCAAGTGTGTAATTTCTGCATCACTAGCATCACAGAATGAAATTGCAAAAATAATGACTGTTTACAAAAACTGATAGTTTCGCCCCAAACACACGCTATTGGTTAAGTCAATGTTGCTGTACTGGACTGGTGAGGATGTTTAAAAAGCATCATAGCTAGGGGAATCAGCCTACAAATGGCTTACTTGTAGTTTTATCTACATATTAAATGGGTTAAGTATTTTAACTTAAAAATTACAGGCCAAACATCACCTTTAAATTTAGTAGGCAAATATACTGCACAGACCACAGATGAATAACCTTCTCAGTCTGCAGACACTCTCAACCTCAGAATCATATTCATAGACATTAGAGTGTGAACTACAGCTTGTGGGGCTATACAGAAACAAGCAGGCACAGACTCAACACGGTTGTTTGTAACGCTGAAGACCCATTTCAGAGTGAAGGATCAAGAGTGGAGCAAATATCTACAATACAGACACTTCAAACCCACTTCATGTGGTGAGAGGTGTATATGTCCTCGTGACTGGTGCATAGCCCACCTCGCATATTTGGCCTCTACCATGGTTTAAATTTGTTATTTTATTTAATTTAATATGGTTTTGTTACTGTATTTAAATCCCCTAATAATATAAAAAAAAAAAAAAAAAAAAAAAAAAAAAAAAACATAGGACAAGTTAAGAATTGATTAAATTCTTGAATGTACAGAAGGGTGCACACTTCTTATATTTCTCTTTGCTGTTTAACTCTACCTAAGACCTAGATTCCTCTGGTCCATGGAGTGAACGGCCGCATTCCATGTGTCAGCAAACAAAGGGAGAGGTGGTGCTTCAGTCTACAAATTTGTGCTTTTCCAGAGGAAATTGAACTGTACCATCATGATGATCTTTTATTTTATTTCATTTAGTTTATCTTATTGTTTGTTTCTTGGAGTAGTTGTGCTTTAAGTATAGTTGATTTATTTTTTTTATGTTAGGTTCGATAAATTGTATATTTTGTTTGTAAATATTGTTGTTTGGGGTTTATTTGGTAAAGTATTATTTGATATTTACCTTTATTTTTGTTTGGTATAGGCTAAATTAGTACATGAGTAGTGGTGGAAGTATCAGAGTTAGTCAGTGCTGTTCAGCCGTAGTAACATCATGACCTACCGACCTTAGTTGTTTTGTTTTTTTTTTGTTTGTTTGTTTGTTTTGTTTTGGTTGCTACTTTGTTAACAGGGGAGATTTTTTTTGGCCTGTTTAATTTTTGTTAGTTTCAGTTAACTTTCATTATCTTAAGTCTTTGATTTTTGTATGGACTTTATTTGGATATGACTTTTGTTATATCTGTCCCTGTATGCTATTATATTTTGTCTTTTTTTTTTTTTTTGGAAGAAATAAACCTTCTTCTGTTCACTACCTGTCCTGCTTGTTCTTGGCCTCAACCACCACATTCCTCAGACCTGCAAACTCAGAAGAGGTGAAAAATGTGACATGTTTACAAACTATATTGTTATTGTTGTTGTTGTTGTTGTTGTTGTTGGGGGGGGGGCATTGACACAAATATCACAATTAGATTCATTTTGATTTACAAGCTTGCGATTCGATTAACTTTCATTCAATATTAATTAATTTGGGGCCTATCAGGTACAGTACATGCCTCATTTCCTCAAAGTAAAAAATATCTCTCAACTAATGCTGTAAACTATACAGGGAACCCCAGTTGGTACATCATTACAATAGTAAGGTTTAAAATTAATTGATTTGTATTCTACTTACATTTAAATTACACATAAGGACGTTATAATACATTTTTAATGACAATTATGTTTTTACTCATTTTTTTTTTTTTTTTAAATATAAACATTTACGATTCCCATTTCGATTTTTGTGAGAGAAAAAAAAACCCTTTGGATCTACACAATTCACATGAATGACATATTTTGATTCAAAACCGTGAATTTCACCGAAAAGCGACTAGGTGTGTATCCTATATTGAATCATTTTTATTAGTTTTATTATCTTTATCTTTTGTGTAAAATTGTACAGCATTTTGATACAACACACGTTTTTAAATGTGCTTTATAAATAAACGTGAACTTGAACTATATGACAACTGCTCTCTCTGGGTCAGTGGTAGCGCTAATGCAGATGTGAATGTTCCGCTGTGATCGTACTTGTCAAAGGTTTAATAGACATACCCAAATCGTTGTCATTTAGGAGTAAGATTGTATGGATGTCTAAATCGAGATCATAATCTTTTAATGATCAATCATGCAGCTCTAGTCCACATGAAGCAGGATTACAGCAGAATTAACTCAAGCTAGCATATCCAAACAATACACAACATGGTGTTCCTGAAAGAATTTGTGTTTTTGAATGAATCACTTTAGCAACTGATTCACTGAGACTTCAAAGACTGAATTAATTATCATTTTTAAATGAATCAGTTGAGTGAATGAGACAATGACTCACTCAAAGACTGAATGAATCAAGGTTTTTGAATGAATCTGTTAAGTGAATGTTCAATAACTGACTTAAAAGATAGTCCTTTGTTTAATCCCTGAATGAATTAGTGTTTTGAATGAATGGGCTGAATGATTTATTCAATGATTCCCTCATAAACAGTCAATCGTAGACACCTACTGGGGTACTACAATTTAACTTGCGGAAAGAGTAAGTGAACAACTCTTTCCCCACCACTAATGCAGACTTACAGTCTGTCTATGTATTTGCCATTTCTTAGCCAATATAAGGAGTAAAATGGTTCAGACATTGTATGGATCAAAAGTCTATGTAAAACTAATTCATCCTTCATCCTTGCACCTTCATCCCACTGGTGCTTTGAGCTAAAGAGTGCAGTTTGCAGAGCTAACATGAAATATCCTCAACATGTGTACACACCTACACACACACACACAGCTGCTGATTGTTGATGATACAGCCAGCTCATAAAATCAGTGAATCACTGATCCCTAACAAGCCACTCGCTCTTCTCAATCCACTGCACCTGGTCAGCACAAGGTGTTTCCGCACCCCAGCCTCATCCCAGCCAGTGCGGCTGTTTCAGCACCAGCTGTGCTGTGCGGGTGATTTATAGCAGCGTGATTCAGAGTGATTACACTGACAGAGCAGCAGCAAACACAACAAACCGTTCCTTTCCAGAGATCTACAACTCCAGGGCTGAATAATCACACAGTCCATCAATGGCCAGACCCTTCTCATCCCACTGCCCCTCTTTTGGTCTCACCTACAGCCAGTGGCATCGCCCCATTCATTACAGCTTTTGTAACTACATCAATGGATCAGCAATGCGCTTGACACACCAGTTTGCAGACAAGTGTGATGATCATTTTTATGATTACAAGTAAAAAATTATTCCACATACATGCTAAAAGAATAATTTAACCAAAAATGATTTATTCAATGAGATATTAAATCATCTTCATGTTGTTTCAAACCCACATGCTACTGTATTTTTTTTTTTTTCCAGGGAATTTTTGTACAAAGGATTGTAATGAATCAATTAAAAAAAAAAAAAAGAAAAAAAAATTGAAAACACTCTTTTGTGTTCTGGTCAAAATAAACAGTTTAAAATGACATGAGTGGAGGTGAGTAAATAATTGAAAAAAACTGACAGAAATTATTACTTAAGATATTAAATTGAATTGTCTTTAATATCATTTCACATTGATCTACAACAAAATTGTTATGCAGCTCCTATAAAAAAAAACAATACATTAAAATTACACACACATACAGATGAATACATATCTACACTTTTATTTTTTTTAAAAAAAATCAATGTCTTTTCAACACTGTTCTAAATCTTTTGGTTTTCTAAATCGTTGGTATTGTCAGCTTAATGTCTTCTGCTCAGATGTTTGTTACATTAACATTTATGCACTTGGCAGACACTTTTCCCAAAGATATATATATGATACCTGTATCTGAAGAAGATGAAGACAGATGACAGGATTATAAAATATAAACAAGGTGTATTAAACTAGAAGGCAGCAGGCATAACAACGTGCACTACCTCAAATAACAACCGACAGTGAACTGAGGAGAAAATGGAACTTAAGTACGGACTCAAACAAGATAATTAATCAAGCACAGCTGAACCAAACAAATTAATAATCTGTCACCATAACAACAAAGGAAGAGTGGGAAAAATCAAACAAAGGAATACACGAACTAATGAAAACATATATGTATGTATAGCTACAGGAAAGTTAAATTTGAGGCTTGATTTTATTGCAGGTTATATAAACTTGTTCACTATGCCTTGTGTTTTATTACTAAAATAAACAGAAGTTTGAAAATTTTCCATCAATATGCAAATTATTGTGAGACTCGAAATTAACTGTTATGCGAGGTACTAAATTATTCATGACTATATCTCCATGCTGAATCCTGTCGTGTTTAATTTATTCAGTCTAGCGAGTGCTTAATTATTGAATTCGTATATACGGCACCTCATGTGGTTATAAACTTGTAGTCCATCCATCTTTTACTGCTCTTAATTTCATCCAGGTGTCTGTTTGGACTGATGAGAAATATTGATGACTGATGTTTAATTACTTAATAATTGAGTGGAGTTCAGTCAGCTGCGGAGCAACACTCAGGGATGCTCTCATCTGCTGAACACAAATATCTCAGGCTCATCCAGCCAGATGGAGTTAACACTCCAGATGTTGGAGGTGAGGTGCACGCAAGAATTGTTAACAGTAACATCTCTTAAATTGCACTTTTTCCCCCTGCCAGGTCTGTCAGTAAGTTCAAATATAAAGTGTGGAAATTAGCTCTAGTGTAATTGTACGTTCACAAAGTCAGCAGGCTCCTGCCTGAGTGACAGCTTGTGATTATAATGTAGCATCGCAGTGCTAAAATCAAATCCAGAAAAAGCTCACACCCAGAATCATGTTTAAGCAAAATATTACAATAACTTTCTGTGAGTATGCTTAAAATAATTTAATTCACCGTATCTTAACCCAGACCTGCGGGGGTCATATATATTTTCACATTTTTGAGAATGCAAGACACATCTTCATGATCTTCATAATTCTAATTTCACACCTGCTCAAAACCATTTTTTAAATTCATGATTAATATTGCATTGCATAATGTGTGCTTATACAAACTGATAAGCACAATTGAATCGCATTCAATTATTTAATATAAATTATTATTTTTTTTTTTGAATAGACAGAACCAATAAGAGCAAAACAAATCGCTTATTCAAGAATATCAAGCTGAGTCCGACATATAATGAGGGGTTAACGGTAAAGCGTCCGTCATTTAACGAATCTTAAAAACACGGATGGATAATTCAAAATGCTTTCTGACATTTTGACAGAAAAATAACACGAGTAAGAACAAATTTTAAACCAATCACTTCAATTTTCATTTTACAATGATCTTACCTCTCTCTGTGTGCGCGCGCGTGTTTGCAGGGGTGTAGCCATCATTTCAGAAGTGAGGGGGACGGAAATGTTGGGTGTAATACCAGTTTTTATCTGACCTTTGTCTAATTGATAGATTTTTTTTTTTTTTTAATCTCATCTCTTGCTTTTAATTTGAAATCAATTTGCTTTTAATAAGAAATCAAATACACTGCTGAACAATAACCAATATCTAATATTTTTCCCTATATTTTATGTCAATTTTATGATTGGTTTATGTACTACAAACACTTGTGCATTAAGTCCTCAAACTCCTCATGGATATTATACAATGTATATAAAAAAAAAAAAAAAAAAAAAAAAAAAAAGAACAGAATAAGGCAGAAAATACAGTACCTATCAAAAGTTTGGAAACATTACAATTGTAATTGTACAACTGAAATAGGCCTATGTCTCTTCTGCTCACCAAGCCTGGATTTATTTAATCAAAAAAATGCAGTAAAAACCGTAATATTGTGAAATAGTATTACAATTTAAAATAGATGTTTTCTATGTGAATATATTTTAAAATGTAATTTATTCCTGTGATGGCAAAGCTGAATGTTCAGCATTATTACTCCAGTCTTCAGTGTCACATGATCCTACAGAAATCATTCTAATATGCTGATTTGCTGCTCAAGAAACATTTATGATTATTATAAATGTTGAACAGTTGTGCTGCTTCATATTTTTGTGGAAACCATGATACTATTTAAAGAGAGAGAGAGAGAGAGAGAGAGAGAGAGAAAGAGATATTAGGCTAATACTTTTATTCATTAAGGGTGCATTAAATTTATCAAAGTGACAGTGACAAAAAATGCAAATAAATGCTATTCATTGTACTTTCTATTCATCAAAGAATCCAGAAATAAATGTATCATGGTTTCTACAAGCAAATGTCAAGGATCATGTGACACTGAAGACTGGAGTAATGATGCCGAAAACTCACAGGAATAAATTACATTTTAAAGTATATTCACAGCTATTTTAATTTGTAATAACATTTCGCAATATTACTGTTTTTACTGTATTTTTTGATCAAGTAAATGCAGCCTTGGCGAGCATAAGAGACTTCTTTCAAAAACATTAAAAGGTTGTCAATTAGCACTGCATTATTCATATACTTAGTCAATAAATACCTTGAGATGGCTTGAAAAGCACACATAATAATCCATATCTTGTCGCATTCGCGTGTTTATTGTCTTCACGTTTCATCAGTCAGTACGTTTCTGCATTTTATTCAGTTGCTGCTACAGCGAATAGCTGAATTACTGCTACGAATCTTTTTGGACATTCTGCGAGAGAGCGCCCTCTGGCTTCCAGTATGAATGAAACATATTACATGAGAGTGAGCGCTCCATAATGTTTAGATCACCTCATTTTCGTTAAGAATAAAACGGCAGGTCATGCAAAAAGTGAGGGGGACGAATTTACGTTTTATTAAAAGTGCGGGGGACACATGCCCCCCGTCCCCCACGTATTCTACGCCCACAGGCGTTTGTGTTTATGAGAGCACGCGCAGCACTGAGACAACGGTACTTCTAAATCCATAAGTAATTAACGCGCTAGTTTTCATACAAAATAAATATGTAACAATTAGTTATTTTAGTTATTATTAACACAATAACGTAACACATTTCCCACATTTCACATTTCCCGCGTTTCCCAACACTGAGAATAAATAAATAAATAATCGCCTGTTTCTCCAGACTCGCGCTAGTCAGTCATCCACATACCACAGCACTTTCATAATCAATTTTATTTAGAATTATTGTTCAGCATTACTTGAGCATTTTATACCCATTTACCTTAAGGAGTTAGAAGTACTGTCCTCGCTTGAGAATTCAGTCAGACAGCAGGAGTGGAAGGGAGATCAAGCGGGATTTTGTGTTGCTGTCGATTTGCAGTCTCTTTTTTACGGAGCCCCGGACATGACATGCATTTTGCGTAGTTTAGATAGACATATCATACCAGCGTACTTTGAGGTCAAAATGCGTACCCGCTACGCAAAATGCGTACATGTTGGCAGGTCTGTTAACCATGAATAAACCATATGCAATTAGCAAAGAATAATTTAAATACTAAATAGAGCATTAAAATAATATCTGATTTTAGAACTGAATCAGATGGAACTCTAGAAGAAGACATTAAAATAAGTAAATACTACACAATTACACATAGCTGTGCCACTATACCATCACCTGAATCTAAAATACACTACCGGTCAAAAGTTTTTGAATGGTAAGATTTTTTAATGTTTTTAAAGTCTCTTCTGCTCACCAAGGCTTCATTTATTTGATCCAAAATACAGCAAAAACAGTAATATTGTGAAATATTCTTACAATTTAAAAGAACTGTTTTCTATTTTAATATATTTTAAAATGCAATTTATTCCTGTGATGTCAAAGCTGAATTTTCAGCATCATTACTCCTGGATCACATGATCCTTCTGAAATCATTCTAATATGATGATTTGTTGCTCAAGAAACATTTATTATTTTCAATGTTGAAAACAGTTGTGTACAATTTTTTTTCAGGATTATTTGATGAATAGAAAGATCAAAAGAACAGCATTTATCTGAAATAGAAAGATTTTGCAACATTATAAATGTCTATACTGTCACTTTTGATCAATTTAAAGCATACTTGCTGAATAAAAGTATTAATTTCTTTCCAAATAAAAAAAAAAAAAAAAAGCCCCAAACTTTTGAACGGTAGTGATAATGTTACAAAAGCTTTTAATGTTTTCAACATTGATAATAATAATAAAGGTTTCTTGAGCAGCAAATCGGCATATTAGAATGATTTCAGAAGGATCATGTGACACTGAAGACTGGAGTAATGAGGCTGAAAATTCAGATTTGACATCACAGAAATAAATTGCATTTTAAAATATATTCAAAATAGAAAACAGTTCTTTTAAATTGTAAAAATATTTCACAATATTACCGTTTTTGTTGTATTTTGGATCAAATAAATGAAGCTTTGGTGAGCAGACGAAACTTATTTTAAAAACATTTAAAAAATCTTACCGCTCAAAAACATATACCGGTAGAGTATGTCCATTACTAAAGGCATGTTGGCAACAATTAACACATGAAGCTAAATGTTTTAAATATTTCATTTAGATTTACAGCATCTGGTCATATATTAACTACTGAATGACTGAATATCTCATAAAACAACAACAGTTCAAAAGGTGAATGAGGTGTCCTTAAAGAACATCTCAGTTACTGTTGACCTGTTTAATGTGTTTCTTTTCAGTATTCATAATCTTGAGTGAGTCAGATTCTGTTTCCACTCCAAGAAAACTGGATGATTTAATGCAAATATGAAAGCAAACGAATGGGCACTTCTGTTTGTCGGTTTTGTTTCAGTCTGTCATGCACACTGCTAAAAAAGACTGGACAGTCGCATAGATGATGAATATTAATCACAGTATTGACGAAGTTGTTTCTTTTGAAATGGAGAGTGATACCAGCTGTTGCATCAGGTCCTGTTTGATATGCAGTCAAACCATGGAGATTCCTACTTGTTCCATTGCAGGGCCACTGGAGAGATACCGTTTCATTTCCCAATCAGTGGAAAACAGCATTACTCACAACTATTATAATCATTAGATGTTGATTGTTGTTTTTCTCTCAGATGTGCATTTCTATGGCAACATTTGGAGGGCTGACAACTCTAAAAGAGTTAAATTAATTATTAAGGCTGAGATTATTATTATCTGTAAAAACATATACAAAAAAAAAAAATACAGTAGTGATTTGGCTTCTGAAAATTTTATTTAATTTTGACAACTCATACACCATGTGTATACTTAAGATTTAAAATCCCAAAAAATGCGTTTGACTCAAATTAATAAAAAAAATAAAAAAAACATGACATGAAACTCACTTACTGAAAGACGGCTGCTTTCAAATGCTCACGTACGCTTTGTGAAGAGCACTTGCAGCAGTGTGACTCAGTGTATGTGGTTAAATGCACTTGCATCTCAAAATGCTTTTATGACGCAAAATTAATGTAAACAGTCAGTTATGTTTTAGGGGATTAGACAGACAGGACAAAACATATGATATGTCAGAATAGATCTGTGCATTAGTGTGAAAGCAGCCTATTAGATCGCCTGCTGTCATCAGTAATAATCGAAAAGCAGTAAAGTTGAGAAAGAGAAAAATCTCTTGACTCAAAAATGTTCAGATACTTAAATTGCCCCTATTGTGCTATTTTAAAGGCTCCTAATTTTGTTTTAAACGTCTGCTACAATAGGTTTACATACATCCAAGGTCAAAAACAATTTTCTCATAATATACAATGCAAATCCCCTCATTTCTCAGAGTCTGAAAACAGTTAGTCTGAGGATTCATTCTCTAAAGCCCTCCTTTCGGCGAGCCTTCTCTGCTCTGATTGGTGTGATGGACCAGTCTGTTGTGATTGGTCTACCGTTTACAGTTTGTGTCAGAAACGCCTATTACCATATCTGAATTTCAGCTTCGGATGCTTCCTCAGCACTTGATACACAGAGATATGAACAGTAACGATAGCGTCAGTTTTTCCGTATCAATTCCAGCGCGATTCAGCCTTTTGAAGTGCATACCATGTGGATTCACAACACTGAAAACAGCGTCTTCTTGACATGTCGACAACATGAACCAAACTCTTCCAGACCTCAGCTACAACTACAGTGTTTGAGGGCGGATCAAAGTAGACATCGTTCGCGGGCAGCTACTGAAGACCATAGGCTGGCATTATGCAAATTTGTTACATTGTTGCTCAGATATGTAACAGGAAGTGAGACTGGAATTGCTGACGACTCGTTTCAGCATCGATGAGTTTCAGAACCGATTATTCCTTTTAGGAGGATATAACTTTATTTGTTGTGCACTTTGATCTTTAAAACTTTTCAGACTTTTACATATAGACATTAGTCTAAAAGTGACAACAGCCTAATATTTCTGCTCTCCTGAAAACTACTGTTACTTGTCTTTAATAATGTTTTAAATTTATATTAGTTGTTAGTAGTTTTTTTTTAAATTTGTAATTATTTAAAAAAGTAATTATAATTACATAAGTAATTAAAAAATGTATAAATAAATTTATAAGTAAATAAGAATATATATATATATATATATATATATATATATATATATATATAGTTATATAGTTTTGGAATCAGATTACATCATGAGGTGCTTAAAGATTCCCACACCTAATAAATGACATTTACATTTTTGCATGATTAAAATAAAATAAAATAAAATAATAAAATTAAATTAAATAAAATTAAATAAAAAAAATAAAAAAAAATTTTCTATAAAAGAAATTGTCATGAAAATAATTATTTCATTTTTTAATGCTAAATGTTTACAAAATAAATAGGTTTTATTCCAAATAAATAAAATAACATTTTCATTTTTTTTTTTCCATAAGGAATTTAATGAATTATTGCAATAGCCTCTTTGTTCCCACAAACCTATACTTTGTGCCGTTTTGTGTGCATTCACTAACCAATCAATACAACAGTTTTTCAAACACTACTGTATCTTTAAAAACTTGCTTGCCAAAGTTTTGCTCTTACACAGAGAGCAGAGAGATATAGGCTTGCCGCTGGAGTGACCGACAGGCTCAGTCAAACTCATATTATTCCTGAGGTGTAATTGCATGTCTTCTGTAGTGTAAATGACTCTTGACACAAGAAAGCTCCGAGCTGAGGGCTAATTGAGTGACGAGACACTCTCACTTCTTTAAAGCTAACACCGGTATCACATGCCACTGAAGGAAAAACAGGCAGCGCAAAAGAGAAAAAGACAAAGTCGAAAAAAAGCAACGAGAAGACAACAACATAGAAAGTAACAATGGAAGACCAAGGACACAAATCCTAGAGGGAAAATTTGAATGACCCAAACTGTAAGCTCAAGATAACAACATGCTTTTGTTCATTTTCACTGTCACTGAGCCTCTTCAGTTCTAAAGACAATGTATCCAGAGAGGGTGAGCATCTGAAAAAAGGCAAACGCATTTGGAATGAAGGAAAGGACTTAATCAGACCAAAATGTAAGTGGGCAGATTTCCATGACAGCAGTGAGATTAAGATGAAGATTGTCTGTCACTTTCTCTAAATACTCACAGTCTAAATCTCTGTCAGGCAGTGCGAAGTAGCTGTGACAACACTGTGAATTCACGAGATTCTACAATGACCTTGTTTAAATTGAGTGTTAAGATGAAATAACATTGGAAGGATCACATTTTTACTGCAGTTCAAAACAGGCTATCTGTGCTTTTCCCAACACTAAGGGGGAATTCACTGGGAAATGATTTTTATAGATGCGCTGTCTGCATTGTTTTAGCACCATTCACTAAAGGAACTGTACAAATGAGGTAACAGCACAAACACACCAAAAATTGTAGACGCAACATTTGAGTGTGGCTGCGAATGGGGGCAATTATCCATGCATATAACGTTTAATCATGCTTTAATTATGTTAATGGCATTAGGCAAATTGTGCTTACTTCTGTCAATAAGTGATAATCAATATTAAGCATAATTAACAGGTTCACACTGCCAAAGTCGCGTGATTTCAGTAAACGAGGCTTCGTTACGTCATAAGTGTTTCGAATTTCAATGTTCACCACTGGGGAGCGTGACTTTGGCAGTTTAATACACGCTCCGAACCACTGATTCGAAACAAAAGATTCGTAAAGCTTCGAAGCTTCATGAAGCAGTGTTTTGAAATCGGCCATCACTAGATATTGTTGAATAAAGCCGTTATTTTGTTTTTTTGGCACACAAAAAGTATTCTTGTCGCTTCATAACATTAAGGTTGAACCACTGTAGTCACATGAACTGTTTTAAATGTCTTAATTATCTTGCTGTCAATGGAGGCCTCACTAAGCCATCGGATTTTATCAAAAATATCTTAATTTGTGTTCTGAAGATGAACGAAGGTCTTACTGGTGTGGAACGACATGAGGGTGAGTAATTAATGACAGAATTTTCATTTTTGGGTGAACTAACCCTTTAAATTTAAATATGAACTAGTTGGATTGTAGGTGGTTATAGTGGTTATTTTTGCGCTGAAATATTGTGCGCTAAAGTAGTGCACCTGTGTAGTGAATTCACTCTGGCTTCTTTTTCTATTTGACAAAATACAAACTCACAAAATTCCACACTGAATGTAGAACTGAATGATTTTCAGGTGAACATACACACTGATAAATATGATGATTTTGCTGTCAACAGTGCTTCCTACAACAAGGCGTGTGATAATCACTCCCTTTGACTTTCCTATTCCTGTTGCCTCTTTCTTGTGGAGAAAAACAGAGGTGTCAGCCACTGCTGGAGCCAGGTGTTATCTCCAGAGCCATTAGACAGGGACAGACGCTGCACTGGCATTCTTCAGTGTTTGGGGAAGAAGATAAATGGAGTTCTTCACAGCTTCCACGCATAAGATGGGACATGCACCTTCATCTTGCTCTAAATAAGATTTGTGGCACCACAACAGCAAGAGCGCACCAGGAGACAGATAGAGTCCAGAGGAGAAAGAAGAAAAAAAAAAACTCTACATCTCAGGCAAAGGAAGAGGGGGTGTTACTGTACAGTATGTCATATACAGACACAGAGTGAAGAAAACCATGTAAGTGTACTGACGGGCACTGAATATTTCTGTTGAATGCTTTTAAACCACCTCCAAAATGTGGAAACATCTAAATTGCAGCTTTATTTGACTAAAAAAAAAAAATGATTTGTAACAATTATACAACTCTGTACTGCTACTTTTGAACAACTTAACACATGCCTACTAAATAAAAGTATTAATGTTTAAAAAAAATTGCCATTTGTATTTATTCTTTTATTAAAATAAAGTGCCACAACACCGCTCCAGATCTCTCAGGCCCAATTTAACTCTTGGATACACCAATGAGAGTCATTTTTAGGTATCGAATAAGGCAAAAATTGTTGTGTATGCTGTATATGTTTGCAGTGTATGCTATATGAATAAACCACAGCTCTGGGAAATGGTGGTGTTTATGAAGCTGGGTGTTTTAGAGCAGCTTATACGATAGATGAATTTAAAAGATGTACATGTTAAGCTGAAGCCTGCTGTGAGGAGAAAGAGCATCGACTCTATAGAAGTCAGCTCCTGATACATGACAAAAGCTGAGACAAGACATTTAAGAAGATACTCTGTAATTTGGGACAGACGGCGCTTTGGCAGCACCAGCTGCATGCTGAGAGAAATATGCCGCATTTTGCATAGTGCAAAAACGGCAAGCCTATAAGAGACACACAGACAAACATGTTTATTTACAGCAAACTCTTTTCAGCGTAGAATCATCTGACAACTCATGACAAGATCCAGAGCCTGAAAGCCTGAAATCTTTCATCACTCATTCCTCATCTACTAGGATTTGAAGCAAATAAAATCATGCATTGGGAGACGGGGTCAACTCTTGATGTAAATCATTCATGACACCAAGTCAAGTCAAGTCAAGTCACCTTTATTTATATAGCGCTTTTTACAATGTAGATTGTGTCAAAGCAGCTTTACATTGATAACTGGTACATTATTTGGCTGCACAGCAGCTCTTAAAGAATAGTGTCAATGCAGGTAGATCAAAGCACTGTTGAATATCAAATGTCAAGTCAAATGTCAAGTGTCCCCAACTAAGCAAGCCAAGGGCGACAGCGGCAAGGAACCCAAACTCCATCAGGTGACATCAGGTGGCAGACAAGTGGCAAATAGGTGTTTAAATGGAGAAAAAAAACCTTGGGAGAAACCAGGCTTAGTCGGGGGGCCAGTTCTCCTCTGGCCAACAGTGCTTTGTTACGATTCAGGTTGCCATCGTAAGTCCAATAGAATCGCAACATTCAAAGTATTTATTCCAGTTCCATCCAATTGAGGATCGTATTCATCACGCCGGTATGGACGGTTGTTGAGGAACTGTGTCGTGGCTGTCGTGTCAATGAGGCCCTCACAGTGGATGATCTAGTTGACTCAATCTCTGCTGATACTTCAGGGCTGCGTTGTGGTCGTGTCAAGGCGCAGGTCCTTGGTCTCACCTGGATACGGCCCGGATCCGGTTGACTACGGTGAACCTCGGGATAACCAGAAAGACTAATATTAGCGTAGATGCCATTCTTCTTCTGATGTAACGAGTACATCATGTGTTATAGGAAGTGTTCCCGGTTCCGGCTGACCTAATTTATGCAGCCTAATAATCCTTTAACGGATTTGAAAATATAAATTGGTAATGTGTTATGTGTATGCCAGGTTAAAGAAATGCGTTTTTAGTCTAGATTTAAACTGACAGAGTGTGTCTGCTTCCCGAACAATGCTAGGAAGATTGTTCCAGAGTTTAGGTGCCAAATAGGAGAAGGATCTACCGCCTGCGGTTGATTTTGATATTCTAGGTATTATCAGCTGGCCTGAATTCTGAGATCGCAATAGACGTGAAGGACTATAATGAATTAGGAGCTCGCTCAGGTACTGGGGAGCTAAACCATTTAGTGCTTTGTAAGCAATTAGCAAGATTTTAAAATCTATACGATGTTTAACAGGAAGCCAATGCAGTGTTGACAGAACTGGGCTAATATGGTCATACTTCCTAGTTCTAGTAAGAACTCTAGCTGCTGCATTTTGTACGAGCTGTAGTTTATTTATCAGGCGAGCAGAACAACCACCCAGTAAAGCGTTACAGTAATCTAGCCTTGAGGTCATGAACGCATGAACTAACTGTTCTGCATTTTTCATTGAGAGCATATGCTGTAGTTTAGATATATTTTTAAGATGGAAGAATGCGGTTTTACAGATGCTAGTAACATGGCCTTCAAATGAAAGATTGGTATCAAAGAGCACACCCAGGTTCCTAACTGACGACGAAGACTTAACAGAGCAGCCATCAAGTGTTAGACAGTATTCTAGGTTATTACGTGAAGAAGTTTTTGGTCCAAAAATTAGAATCTCTGTTTTTTCTGAATTTAGTAGTAGGAAATTACTGGTCATCCAATTTTTTATATCAGCTATGCATTCCGTTAATTTTGTGAATTGGTAAGTTTCGTCAGGGCGCGAAGAAATATAGAGCTGAGTATCATCAGCGTAACAGTGAAAACTAACGCCATGCTTCCTAATGATATCTCCCAAGGGTAGCATGTACAGAGTGAACAGCAACGGTCCTAGTACTGAGCCTTGTGGTACTCCATATTGAACTTGTGATCGATATGACATCTCTTCGTTTACTACTACAAACTGATAACGGTCAGATAAGTATGATTTGAACCATGACAATGCAATTCCACTAATGCCAACATAATTTTCGAGTCTATTTAAAAGAATATTGTGATCAATAGTGTCAAATGCAGCACTAAGATCCAGTAACACCACATTCATAGTAGATTCTTTGTATTCTCAAAGCACAAATGAGCAAAACAAACAAACAACTAAACAAAACGGAAGAAGTAAAAATTGTCTGTAGAAATTACAGGTTATTACTTGAGCGAAAAAATGTCACCATTGAGCTTGCAGTGCCTGAACTCTGGCATCTGAAAATAACATGCAGTATTTGCAGAGTTGGACAGATCAAAATGCGACTGTTTTCTGTGGCTATTGAAATGGCTTGAAATGCATTTAAAATGGAAAACGAGAGATAACATGATCTTTAACAATGAGAAGATTGACAGCGTAATTTACACTTGTCACTAGTAATAGAGCCACGTATGATGGCACTTTAAGGTCATTAGAGTGATAAAAAAAGGAGCTGCTATCTTTCCTCATGACATCTTGGGGAATCGAATGCAAAAGGGAGGAATAAATTACCCTGCCATTTATGTTGCAGTGCCCCTTATATCTGCAATAATATATGTCCCTTTTCATTCCAATTACAGAGAACTTATTCAAAGAATCTTTTAAAGATCTTTGAAGAATTTATAATAAAAAGATAAATGAATTTTATTTCAGTCAATTCCTAGCTGTTTAATGTGCTCCTCAGGTTGTGATTCTTGCTTAATACATGTCCTGTATGAGATCTTTGGTTCCTGAAGCTGGTAGAACATGCACATGCAACATCAAAACTGGGAGTTCGATTCCTAACACTATATCCTAACCAGATGCAATGCGATAAGATTCCGGTGACAAGCAATTTGTTTGTCTACAGTCCACATCAGATGCGACACAACTACGAGGCGTGACAAAATCAATCACAAATCAGTAGACAGTAGGGTGTAACGGTACACAGAAGTCACGGTTCGGTACGTACCTCAGTTTTGGGGTCACGGTTCGGTACGATTTCGGTACAACAGGAAAAATGACCACACTTTAGTTTTTAAGGGATGTAGAGTAAGGTCATGTAGAATAAGACATATGTGCTTTGTAAGTAATAAAAAGCCCATATCTTAGTAATATGCATGCTATTAAGCAAGTAGTTAATAGAGAAAATTGGACTAAACTAAAGTGTTACCGGAAAAAGCAACAAATCCACAATTTCTTTTCATTTATTATGAACAGACAGTAGTGCAAATTACAGTTTGTTCCACCTAGTGGCATTTAGTCCCCCCTGAAGTAGCTGGTACAGTACAGCCTCCTTTTTAGCACCAAGCAGTAAACAAAATGCACTCTTGCATAGGTCTTTTTTTTTTTTTTTTTGCAGGGTTGATAAAAAACAAAAGGTATCTGGTCACAATCAGCTACAAAACTGCATCTTGTGTTATAAAAGTACAAAATAAACAGAATAATGAAATATAAAACTTTAGGAGTGTTACAATTTGCTCCACTTGAACTATATTTAAACATTCAAAGCTGAAGCCCAACCCTCCTATACCGAATTTTCGACATTCCGTTTGGTTTTGCGCACAGTTGAGAGCGCGAGCCTTAGTATACTCCTTTGTTCATGAGCACAGAAAGACGCATTTGACACGTGCATGCATTTAGAGGACTTGTTTTCAAGCGGTCATTCGCACATGCGCTGTTCTTCTTCTGCTCTTTTTCCTGTTTTGGTGGTTAGCAAACAGTGTTGCATTACCACGCATGCCCCCTTCTGGATTGGAGTGTAGATCCCCTGTGACTGACTGTATTGGTCACCTAACTGCATGAACCGAACCGTAACGTCCGTACTGTACGGTTTTGGATGAATACATGTACCGTTACACCCCTAGTAGACCGTGACTCTCTCTACAAGCGCACAGCACTCACAATGAAATGGATAAGTACATAATCAAATTCATAAATATTACACTATTTCAACATTATTAAAAATACATACTGAGTGACTGTTGCAGGCTTTTGTCATAGAATACACTTTGTTGAGTTCACTCTCACACATCTGGTAGTGTGTGAGTGCCTTTAGTTTGTGAAGATTCATTGCATTTATTCATGTATATGTAACAGTTTTTTTTTGTTTGTTTTATAATGAAGGATGTTATTGGAGCATTATTCATAGTTTTATTAGATTAGGAAAAGTTATGAAGTATAAAATCAGTAAAGTCAGTCAGAACAGAATATGAGGGTAAAGTCTAGGACTTTCAAGACTTCAGCTTTTTATATACCTTTGGGTATCTGTGACCTTGCAAAGTCAGAAGGAGGGAAGTTTTAAAAGACATAATGGACTTCATGTCCTCTATATGCATTACAATGAGTATGCAACTTTACTGAAACCAAACAGTCTACTCCTGTCTTAGACCATTGATTGGATTGGATAAGATTTAAAACTCACTTTGGAATGACATCATTTAAAACAGATAAAGCTGAGAGTGTTGCTGGGCGATGAATTACATCACCTAACAATGCAAACTAATTGCAAATTGAGCAGCACAAGAATTAATTTCAGATATAGCTTCACACTAAGGTGTTTCTCTGCAGCTACCATCTGCTTGTGATCGCAACTTTAAATGCAAAGTACATGTAAAAACGTGTAAACCATGCAAACAAAATCCTCATGTACAGCTGCTATAATTGGGTTCTAATGAGGCTGTTTTAGAGAACAAGCCTCACTGGACTAAGAAGAGAGAGAGAGAGAGAGAGAGAGAGAGAGAGAGAGAGAGAGAGAGAGAGATTTGATTTTGAAAAAAGCTTTATTACATATATTCTATAACCCTTTACAACAGGGTTAAAAAAAAAAAAAAAAAAACATACACTCAACAAATTACACATTAGAAAAGAAAAAAATTCTTTCTAAAGAATTCTAAAGAAAAAAACCAAATCACCTTCACATACTGCACACAAAGCACCATGACCGCACCATGTATGCTCAAAAGTGGGAAGATCTTTCATTGTTTTATAAAACTGAAAATCAATCAACACTCTTGATTTAATCAAAGACAAAAAGCACACAATAACGTCATCACTAGAATTTTGTTCAATCTTGTTTTTTCCGGCTAATATACATAGCCAATTTAGCTTGTCCTACAACAAAATTCAACAGCTGACAGATTCAGTTTTTTTCTGAAAATATTTAAAACCCAAAATGACGGTCTCTATAGAAAAATCTTCATTAAACTTACAAAACAATTCTTTTAACTTCATAAATAAAGGTTCTAATCTAGCACAATACATAAAAGCATGAAAAACAGTTTCTCTTTGCATACAGAAAGGGCATTCAGGACTGACTTCTGGATTCAACACCGAAATAAAAGAATTCACAGCAATGGCACCATGGAGAATTCTCTATTTTATATCACCTACCCTCTTTGATAATGGTGGTTTATATAAAGATCCCCATTCAGAACAGAACGCCATGGTGTGTCAAATTTTCTATCAAACAGCTTATTAAACACTAAAACACAGGCTCTATACAGCTTTTTTCCTACACATGACAAGAAATCCAATCACAAAGAATCACATGAAAAAAAAACTTAAACTCTCATCAAGAAAAGGTTTAACAACTAAACAGGGAAAAGGATCCTCAATATCAGAAATACTACCCCCTGTAAAGAAATCTTTCAACAAGTGGTCCTCACCAACTGTGAGACGAATTAAGTTTGACCAAAAACTGAGAGAACAAGCGAACAGATCTAATTCCCAAAAGCTTGGATGTTGCCTCCACATGCTTAAAAAATGGTCCAGTTAAAGTCAATAAATGTCCCAAAGTAAAAACTCTGGAAACCTGAAAAGAGGTACTGTACCCCAGTAAATTGCAGTGTGTAGTCATGTCCAAGCGGGCCCCAAGGATCAATGGTTCCTGTAACAACCAGCAGAGAGAATAGGAATTCTCAGTCTTAACACGAAAAAGGCTCCACACTTTGAAAAGATTCCGATAAAAAAAACGGCAATTCCGATAAATCCAGTTTTGTTGGGTCCATTAAAAAGAGGGATTTGTCCAGTCC
This sequence comes from Mylopharyngodon piceus, assembly GCA_039654765.1. Taxonomy (NCBI): domain Eukaryota; kingdom Metazoa; phylum Chordata; class Actinopteri; order Cypriniformes; family Xenocyprididae; genus Mylopharyngodon; species Mylopharyngodon piceus. Next base: position 21,984,848 of record CM077441.1, read on the forward strand.
AAAACCTCCAAGAGTACGCAGAATCTTTTGAACCGTCCAAAAGACATTGTAGGAACTGTAAATGAAAGACAGCAGCTCTACTTTGCAAGTTTCCTTCCTTGGGGAGGTATAAAACACTCTGTGGGACCCAATGTAATTTGTCCCAAAAGAAATTCACAAGAACTGCTTGAACTTCAGCTAAAAATTGTGGCGAAGGGTCAACACATGCCAATCTATGCCAAAGAGACGATGCCACTAGATTGTTAACAATGAGAGTTCGCCCTCTATAAGACATGTTCGGTAATAACCATTTCCATTTATCCAAGCACCCTTTAACTTTGTCCAACACCCCCTCCCAATTTTTCTGTAATACACTGTCATCTCCCAAATAAACTCCTAAATATGTTATACCTCTCCTGCTCCAACACAATCCATCAGGAAGGCAAGGTTTTCCATCAGTCCATTGTCCTAACAATACAGCTTCACTTTTTTCCGATTTATCTTAGCAGAAGAAAGCGCTCTAAAATCTTCAGCTAGATTCAGCAAAATCTGTACATCACTTTGTCTAGTGATTATCACTACAATATCATCAGCATAAGCTGACAAACGAACATTATTGTTACAATTTGTTAAACACAAGCCACATAAATTATTTCTTATTTGTTGAAGTAGCGGCTCAATAGCCAAGGAGTACAACATTCCAGACAAGGAACAACCTTGTCTGATACCTCTAAGAACCTGAAAAGGAGCACATAAACCACCATTTATTTTCAGTGTACTCTCAACATCACTATAGAGTACTCTAATCATGTCCACAAATTTTTGGCAAAAACCAAAAGCTGTTAAATTATTCCACTAATGTATTCCAGTGCTCAACTCGGTCGAAGGCCTTCTCCTAATCTAAAACCAACAAACCACAATCTAACTTCAACAAATTAGAGACATGAAAAATGTCTCGAATTAAAGAAACATTATCAAAAATAGATCTGTGTAGATCAGTAAGGTCCCCCTTTTTTGGAATAAGAGTGATTCCTGCTCTTCGGCAACTCAACGGCAACCTGCCCTCCGACAAGCTGTCATTAAGTACCTCCAGCAGATCCGCTCCCAACTCCAACCAAAAAGCCTTATAGAAGTCAACTGGGAGGCCATCCACTCCTGGTGCCCTTCCATACTCCATACTTTGCAGGGCCTTATGAAGCTCTCCCAGGGTCAACACTCCCGAAAGGACCTCATTACCCTCCTCTGAGACTTTTGGTAAGTTGTCAAGGAAAACACTTTCCACACAACACCCTGGCTTCATCTCACTACTATAAAGATTTTGATAAAAAGTGACTGCACTCCTACGAATATCGGCAGGATCTGACATTAACATTCCATCTTCAGAGTGCAGTGCATAAAAAAAATGTTTCTGCCTATTCTTCTTTTCCATGCTGAAAAAGTATTTGGATGGTACATCCATCTAAACAATGCTTTGAAAACGTGAACGGACCAGAGCACCGTGTTGTATACCCCAGTAGATCTGCTAATTGAGCCTTCTTAGAGCATGCTTTCAAAAAACGACGTTCACCAGTAGATTGAGCCAAATTCAAGGATTCAATAATTTTCCAAAAACTCCAAGGACTGATTCAACTCTTTAGTGACGTTGTGAGTTTACTGTTGAGTAAACTGCTTTATCTGGACCTTGCCAAAATCCCACCACTGTTGCAATGAATAAAAAGAACCTTTCATTGTTTTGTAGACTTCCCAAAAAGACTTAAAAGATTCCTTAAAAAAATGATCATTAAGCAAATTAGTGTTAAAAGACAGTATGCACTTTTTGGTTTTATTAAGCTTAAAATAAAATTACAGTGCACCATACTGTGGTCTGAAAAACTTACTGGCATAATATAGCACTTGCTAAAGATGTTCAAATGATAGTTAAAACTATAAAATCTATCCAGTCTTGCTAAAGATATAACATTATCACATGTGTGAACCCAAGTGTACTGTCTTTCACTACCATTTAGATATCTCCAAATATCACATAATTTATATTTTTTAATGATATGAATGAGACGACTACGTGAAGCCAAATGAGGCTCAATGTGATTCCTATCTAGATTGAGTTCTGTACAATTGAAATCACCACCTAAGAACAAAAAGTCTTCAGAGCAAAAGTTTTTTAACGTCGAACAAAGTATATCCAAAAAAAACCACTCTCTCAACTGGTGTAGTTGGAACATACATACACATAAAAATGAACGCATAACTTTCAAAAATTGCTCTAACTTTTAAAAGCCTACCTTTTACAATTTCGTCAACCTCATAGGAGACTGGACTAAAATTTTTTGCAAATAAAATGGCAACTCCCACACTAACTGAAGTATTGACTTAACACAGGTATTCCATCAAACTCTCTCGCCCAATCAACAGCATTCTTCAAATCACTGTGAGTTTCTTGTAAAAAAAGTAACCAACACTTTTCTGTTTAATAACTTCATATATTATTGTTCTTTTTCTAAAATCTCTTGCACCATTGACATTCAAAGTAGCTAAATGCACTTCACTCATAACTAACAGAAAAGAAAAAAACAACCCATAAAGCCAAACAATATCAGCATTCCTACTCGTGAAGTTAACAGACATCATCATTCAGAGCATTGTTAAGATTCCTCGCAATTTTCTTTAAGCGACAGACTTCTTTATTGGTAAATAAACCTTCTGCCATTTGGTCCCTTGCTTTTTCAACAAACTGTTTTAGATCAGGAAAATATTCCTGCATGCGCACACCTCTTTTGTTTTTCGTTGATCTAAGAAAAAGCCTGATATCATCAAACTCATAACTCCGACCAACAAACTCATTCTGAGAAAGTGTTACACTGGAGTCAGAAGACTCACCATCACTCTCTGTTCCTCATGATCCTCATCCTCGTGCACGTAATTTTTTTTTTTTTTTTTTTTTTTTTTTTTTTACACATTTTGGCATCAAGTACTGTGTTACTTTTCTTTCTTTTTGGGGGCATTTTAAATATAGATTGTTCTTAATCCATTCCAACACAATCGACCTCACGTTTCTTGCAAAAGAACTGCAGTATTCAGTGAAACGCTACCATGTTGCCTTTTGTTTTCAGAACCCTGTGCCACACTCGCTAAGTCATTTACACCAGCATCTGAATGTGTTTCAACATGGGCCGTACGTGAGAGCTGATGTGCCGAGCTCGACCCAGCAACAGCCTCACCGGGAACACCAGTAGTCTCTGAGCTCATCCCCGGGGATGCCACCTCTGCCGCGCCAGCAACACCAGCCACACCAGCCACATCACCACTCTCAGAAATCACATTCACTACATTTGACTCTTTTTCTGGAATTTTGTCAGGACAATTACGAATTAAATGCCCAAATTCACCACAGCCAAAACACTTCATCTTCGCGGTAGTGACAAAAATAGCATAATCAAAATCGTCAACTCTGAAATTCAGTGTCAAGTCAAGCTCATCCTCATCCTTAATAACCATATAAGCAAAGCGTCTAAAGGAAACAATATGTTTCAACAGAGGCGATTCACAACTGATTGAAATTTTTTTAATTAGAGAAACCTATTTACCATACCTGGATAAAGCCGGAGTTAAAATGTCATCGCTCACAAAAGGTGGAACGTTTGACAAAGTAACTCGCTTAGCTGGCAACGCAAGGGGAAGAACGGGGACAAGTTCATCGCTAACAACTATTCCATGCTCAACTAATTCATTGGCTTTATCAACACTGTCAAGGAACACTACAACGGCACTATTCATTCTGGAGGCAGATAACACACTCTCGTGCCCCACAACCTCTCCAATGGTCAAACAGCATTCTTCCACACCCACCGCGGATGCCACCTTAACAGCGTGACGCCGCGTAAGTGAGCTCAAAACCTGTCCGCGTGGGGCCGACATGCTTTCTCAAAAAAACGGATAGCATGCAGCCCGAAACAACAGCAAGATACAAAAGTAGACAACTATAGATAAGGATAAACGCAGCAATGAGAAAGAAAAAGAGAATTTTCACTCACAGCACTCAGAATATGTCAAAAGTCCATGACTTCCACAAATGTGTTACACTTACTGAGTGACAAAAAAAACCTCACTGTACGTCAACCCTCTATGCACACCTTGGCAAAAGAATCGCCATTGGCTAGGAAATTTTTCTGTTTACTCGCCAGACTGATACTATTTTATTTACATATGATTCCATTAAATCAGCTTATCTTTGTAAAATGGCACAGCTTTTTAAATATGTGAACGTACACTCTTAACATCAGTCAGTCAAGCTTTATATTATGATATTATGATAATCAAGTTCTATTTAATGATAGAACTTTAGTAATTAGAACTAAAACTTGGTAACCATGTATGAATCATATTTGTCATTTTAACTGAACTTAGGACTGGTGGTGGTGCTTAAGATATAGTTGGCCATTCAATTTTTCTATAAAAAATAGATAATAGTAATAGATAATAGTAATTATTATTAAAGGATAATAATAGTACTACTAATTGTACTACTAATATCAATATACAAAGCACTAAGGATTGATGAGCTGCTGGGATCATGAATATTAATCATGTTGTCAGCATTCACTCGAACTGATTTGCTGAAATCAAAACAGAGATGGTAACAGATGAGCGCCAGCCAATGAGATTGCCGTTTGCGCATTATTTCCGCCCACTACCGAAGAAACCAGCATATCCTCTGCTTGTTCTTAAAAGCATAATTTCAAATGAACTTCTTTATTTTGACAGGAAAATACAACAAAGAATATCGTTTACATGTAGCACTTTGATTCTGCGTGGTATGTAAGACTCTCGCTCTCTCTCTTTGAATGTGAGTGAGAAACACAGCGCTCTCAGCTAAGCAACAGCAAGTTCTGCGCCTTCACACTAGAGTTTGCGGTACATCAAATACAGGTACACTGTGCATCCATTGAGCTGAATTGAAACAGTAAAGACCGCATGACTGAGAGCGAACCTCTCAAACACTCAGTCAGAGTGTTCAGTGAGTGAAAATATATCTATGCTAAACTTATACTTAGCCTCAACACACAGACAGGCGAGTAAAAGAATTTATTAGCCAATGGCTAATGATAGACATTATTTAGTTGCCCAGAGTCAAGATTTAGTCACATATGCGAGTGATTTACTCGCATTGTAGAGGGTTGTACGGTGTGAACTCTTTCACGTCAGACAAGTTATATTCAGGCACACATGGAATCTGTGTACATTCCACGTGGGCCTTGCAACTTCACAAAAAGTTCTGCAGATTCCCAAAGAATATTAATCAATGCTCTTCCATTGTCTTTGTCTGCCTGGCCCAACGTGACTGTATGTGTACAGTATATATATACTGTATATAGTTTACATCTGGAAAATTGTTTACTCATCTGCAATCTAATAATAATGTCACTAAAATGAATTTGCTCTTGTCAAGAGGTTTATCATATGTTTGTACACAAATACATAAGACAAAACTTTCCAGATGATGTGCTCTTTCACAGACGTGTGGTAACTGCATTATTTTTGTTACACTAATAGTGTTGTTGTTTTATAATGGAGGAAAACAGTACCCTTTCTAATTCTGTTTGTTTCACACTGTTTGTGGTTTTGCAGGAAAGAGACCCACTGGGATGTATTTATAGACTGCATCTTTTTTTTTTTTTTTTTTTTTTTTTTATAAAAAGTGTATTTCACTTTTGCAAAACCATATACAAAACAGCTGGATGAAAATCAGGGGCAACAGAAACAATCTGAACAGTTTCATATTATAAAACTTGTGAATATTACTTTTTTGACATGACGTTAGCCCAGCAGTCCTATCTATGTTGATAAATAGAGAACAAGAAAGGTGCAAGACTGTGCTTATTGTTTTATGAGGGAATGTACTACTCCCATGAAGCACCACGAAGGATGTAATCAAATCAAAAATGGATGTACAATATAAAACTGCTGACTTATAATCACTGGTAAGTACAAAACAATATATTTTACGTTTATTGCCAAATATTCAGATTGACACACAGTCTTTTGTATATATACATGTTGGGCTATAAGTGAACTCAGAAACAACGCAATGCAGACTTTTTTCAGCTTCAAACTCTACAGGCAAAATTATAATACACATACAGTATATCAATACCTTGCTAGAGAGAAAACAATCAAATTGAATACCAGCATGTCTATTTCAACACCACTCCCTCAGCATGAGGCATTTCCTTCAATATCTAAACATACCGAGTACATGACCCTTTCATTTCTGAAAACAAACCAGCTCCCTTTGAAGGAAAAATGCCTCGATAGCGTATAAAAGCAAAAGCCCAGCAGCAGCTTTGGCTCTGTTTATCATTACAGCTGTGTGCTCTCTCATAGCTCATTGAGATGCAACCTCAGGAGTGTCGCGTTTAGGCTCCCTGTGCCTCTACCTGAGATCTATATTCCCAGCAGAACAGCACACAACGCTGAAAGAAACCTGCAAACGTGTATACTAGTTCAGCTTGTTTGAACAGAATTAGCGAGTAACATTAAATAAATGATGGCCACTGGTAGAGAACAAACTGTTCCCATTCAGTCGGTCACATTCGACGTACGTCGGACAGACCGACGAATAGGAATCTCACTAGAGAGGCCAATCTGCATCGAGTGTAACTAAAACGAGCCAATGCACATTGACATGCAATCATATGCAGCAGCTGCTCGCCTCGCAGTGCGGGTATATAATGAGCAGCAGGTGTGTTGCATCTTCAGCTTTTCGCTTCAGAGCCGAACGGTGTTTGTTCTCGTTCTCTGCAAGCAAGTGTCTGCTAGAAGACGAGTCAAACTTTTTGGTTGAACTTCTCTTTTTTTTTTCGAGTGCGGGCAAACAGCACAGCAGCAGGGTCGAAGTCCACTCTTTATTTTCTGTTATTGTTTCGTTTGCCATTATTGAGCAAATAGCTGTTTTGGCAGCGTCAGAAGGCTGTTCTCACGGCCAGTACAGTGCGCTTTTGAGCGCTGAAAGTCGTTTTTATGGCTGGTAAGAGTGAGCGCCTTCAAAGAGAGAGAGCACACGACAGGCTGCACACAATCCCTGTCTGTGTCGCGGCGGCCGTTACCCTGCATGCTTCAGCACTTTTAAAAACGTAAAGTCCCTAAAAGAGCTTACACAAGTAGAGCTTGCGTCTTTTTAAAGATGACATTCTATTTGTGTGTTTCTGGATGTTTCACATGTCTGGGCGCATGCCAAAAATGATGCCGCGGGTCTGCCCGACACTCTGGGAGACCGTGGAGATCAGTTAGAGCAAACCTCTTGCTCCACTGCATGTCGTGTGCCGTCGAGCTGTCGGGCTGCAGCGCGGGTTGTCACGGCAACCCAGCGCTCGCTCGGCGCTCTAGATGCACGGCCTCCTTGCCTAATCTCCACTGTAGCGCCCCCTCTCTGGTGCACCAGAAGAGGTCTACTTTGGTGAAATAGCTTGGGTGACTTGAGGTTGAGGGTTTCTTTTGGGGAACCAACCCCCTAGGGCCCCTCCCTCTCTAGCGCATTGCAAGCTGTGCAGCTTCTGGATTGGATTGCTGGTCCTTCTCATAGGGGAACCTAGCATTTCATTCAGGGCTCCAGCTGAGGGTCAGATGCCGATTGCAGCATCGTAGAGAGGGCTGTTATGCTCTGGAAATGAGGGTGACACTGCCCACTGTAATGGTGTGTGTTTATACGGACTCAGATTCAGAGTTTACAGCCATGCTTTCCCGGGTGTTCCGGATGTGCATGGAAAACTTGGCAGTATGGAGCTATATTGGTGCCATAAATATGGAACGCCAAAAGTGCCAAAAGTTTTTTTCCTCTCTCACTACCCTCTTGGGTGGGGTGGCTGTGCGCAGACCACACCCACCCTGCATGTGAGACCAAGGCACTCTTAATGCATGAGGGTAGTTCTGAGCCGGGGTTGAGCTGCGCCTGTTGACTAACCGTGATCAAAGTCATGGCGCAGGCCCTCGGCCAGACGATGTCCACCACAGTGGTCCAGAAGTGGCCCCTGGCTTACCTTGCGGAGGTGCGAGAGGTCGTCAAGCTAAAAACGCTTTCTCGACGCTCCCATCTCACAAGGTGGCCTTTTCGGCGACACTGTCGGGGACTGAGCCCAGCAGTTCTCCTCAGTTAGTAGCAGACCGGGTAGCTTCCCCCGACAAACCACTGAGTTCCTTGTGGGCCGCCCCTCAGTCTGCTCGTTGCCAAGGGTGTCGTCCCCTGCAAAAAACACCGGCACAGCCTGCTCTACTGTGTCCGCTGCAGGGAGACGACGCCACCCGTCTCTGCTGCTTTTTAAGTGGTTAGTGAAAAATCACCCCTGAGACGGGCGACCCAGAGGTGGGTGGGGCTGCTCTTCCCCCCCGGAGGAGGGCGGGGTGGTAAATCCCTTGTTGGGTTTGTTTCTGTTCCGCCGCTGGCCCAACAGCCAGCGGTACCCAAGTTTTCAAAAAAGGAGCAGTTCCTCCATCTCCAGGTCTGAAGAGGGCTCGGAGAGCAGTGGGAGGAGAAAAACCTCACCACTCTCATCCCCCTCTTCCTTCGCCAGAGGGCAGCAGCGTGCAGTTCGAGAAGGCAGCCAAAGCCTCTCCTGCGCCCCCTGCCCGACCGTGGAACCAGGTAAGTGTTGCACAGCACACTCAGACCCCGCTACGGGCCGCCTCGCTAAGAGAGCCTCCCGAGCCACGTCCCTGCGTTCCACCTCGCTGCCCCACTGCGGGTACGCCTACGGTCCCTTTGATCCCGCTTGTACGGTCTCTGCGAGCCTGGTTAGCGCTCCCCAGTCCGTCTCGCTGGCTCATTCGGACCATCAGGCTCGGCTATGCGATTCAGTTCGTCCAGCATCCCCCCAAGTTCAGGGGCGTCCACTTCACTGCAGTGAAAGCTGTCGATGCCCATGTCTTGCGTGCGGAGATCGCGGTCCTACTGGCGAAGGACGCGATAATGCCAATCCCTCCAGCCGATATGAGGTCAGGGTTCTACAGTTCCTACTTCACTGTACCCAAGAAAAGCGGTGGGTTACGACCGATCTTGGACCTGCGAGTTTTGAATCAGAGCCTCCACAAGCTACCGTTCAAAATGCTCACGCAGAAACGCATTTTTGAGTGTGTCCGTCCCCAAGATTGGTTTGCAGCGATCGACCTCAAGGACGCGTACTTTCATGTCTCGATTCTCCCTCGACACAGGCCGTTCCTGCGCTTTGCATTCGAGGGTCGAGCATATCAGTACAAGGTCCTACCCTTTGGGCTGGCCCTGTCTTCACGAAAGTCGTGGAGGGAGCCCTTGTTCCCATGAGAGAACAGAGTGTTCGCATCCTCAACTATCTCGACGACTGGCTTATTCTAGCTCAGTCTCGGGATCAGTTGTGCGAACACAGGGACCTGGTGCTCAGTCACCTCAGCCAGTTGGGCCTTCAGGTCAACTGGGAAAAGAGCAAACTCTCCCCTGTGCAGAGGATCTCTTTTCTCGGTATGGAGTTGGATTCGGTCGAACAGACAGCACGCCTCATAGAGGAACGTGCTCAGTCGGTGTTGAACTGGCAAGACAGCGGTCCCACTGAAATTCTTTCAGAGGCTCCTGGGGCATATGGCAGCCACAGCAGCAGTAACCCCGCTCGGGTTGCTTCATATGAGACCGCTTCAGCACTGGCTTCACGGCCGAGTCCCAAGATGGGCGTGGCAACGCAGCCGGGCTGACAGCTTGGCGGAATGCCGCCAAGCCGTCAGCCTGTGGTCGGACCCCTTGTTTCTTCGGGCAGGAGTGCCCTTAGAGCAGGTGTCCCGGCATGCTGTTCACAGATGCCTCTGCCACCGACTGGGGTGTCACGTACAATGGGCCTGCAGTATCAGGGGCGTGGACGGGCCCCCAACTGCAATGGCACATCAACTGCCTCGAGTTGCTAGCAGTACGCCTGAAAGGGCCGTTACAGGGCAAGCATGTGCTGGTCCGCACGGACAACACTGCGACCGTTGCGTTCATCAACCGTCAAGGTGGTCTACGCTCCCGTTGAATGTCACAACTCGCCAGCCATCTCCTCCTTTGGAGTCAGAAGCATCTGAGGTCGCTTCGCGCCATTCATGTTCCCGGTGTGCTCAACCATGTGGCTGACGAGCTCTCATGAGCTGCGCTGCCGGGAGAGTGGCAACTCCACCCCCAGGTGGTCCAGCTGATTTGGAGAGAGTTCGGAGAGGCTCAGGTAGACCTGTTTGCCTTGCCAGAAACACTCGGTACAGATGCACTGGCACACAGCTGGCCCCGGGGCCTTCGCAAATATGCGTTTCCCCAAGTGAGCCTACTTGCACAGACCTTGTGCAAAGTCAGGGAGGACGAGGAGCAGGTCCTGCTAGTTGCGCCCTATTGGCCCAACCAGACCTGGTTCCCGGAACTCACACTCCTCGCGACAGCCCCTCTCTGGCGCATTCCTCTGAGGAAGGACCTTCTTTCTCAGAGACGGGGCACCCTTTGGCACCCGCGTCCAGACCTCTGGAAACTCCATGTCTGGTCCCTGGATGGGACGCGGAGGTTCTAGGTGACTTACCCCCCGAGGTACTTAACACCATCACTTCGGCACGTGCACTGTCTACGAGATGCGCTTACGCCTTGAAGTGGAACCTATTCGTCAAGTGGTGCTCTTCATGCCGAGAAGACCCCCGAAGATGTTCGGTCAGAGTTGTGCTTTCCTTCTTGCAGCAAGGGTTGGAGCGTAGGCTGTCTCACTCCACCCTCAAAGTTCATGCTGCCGCTATATCTGCATACCATGACCACATCGATGGCAAGTCTGTTGGTAAGCACGACCTCCATACCCTCTTGGGACCTTGCTCTGGTGCTTCAAGCACTCCAGAATGCTCCCTTTGAGCCCTTGCAGTCAGCAGACTTAAAGATTCTGTCTATGAAGACTTTGCTGCTGGTTGCATTGGCCTCTATCAAGAGGGTAGGGGACCTGCAGGCATTTTCGGTCAACGAACCGTGCCTAGAGTTCAGGCCGGGCGACAGCCACGTGGTACTGAGACCCCAGCCTGGCTATGTGCTCAAGGTTCTTACCACTCCCTTCAGGGACCAGGTAGTGAGCCTGCAAGCGCTGCCCCCGGAGGAGGCAGACCCAGCCCTGGCTTTGCTCTGTCCAGTTTGCGCTTTGCGACTGTACATTGACAGAACTCAAAGTCTCAGGACCTCAGACCAGCTCTTTGTCTGTTACGGAGGCCACCAGAATGGAAAGGCTGTCTCCAAGCAGAGGATGGCCCACTGGATAGTGGACGCCATCGCCTTGGCTTACCAAGCACAAGGCGTACCCTGCCCGCTCAGGTTGCATGCTCACTCTACGAGAGGTGTTGCATCCTCCTGGGCGCTGGCTCGTGGCGCCTCGCTGACAGATATTTGGGGAGCTGAGGGCTGGGCAACACCTAACACGTTCGCTAGATTCTATAGCCTTCGTGTCGAGCCGGTTTCATCCCGTGTTCTCACCTCAGGGGTGAGGCACGGAGAGGCCTCGGCTTAGTGTCGGCTTGCTGCACTTACATGCGCTTATTACTCCAGAGAGTCCCTACAAGGCAGACCCTGTTGAGTCCTCCGATCTCCCTTCGGCAGCCTCCGGATTTAGGCTGGGTACCATATGTGTGACCCTACAGGGATCTCATATGTGTAGTTCCACGGTTGCTCCTAAACGAAGCCCATGTCTTTCCCTCTGGGAGAACCCACCTCTCATCAGGTTGGAGTCACCCCAGTACTTCCATATGTAGTACAGCCCTATGGGGTTAGTCCATATGTACTTCTCCACATAACTCCTTCGGGGAAGGATGTGGCTTCCGCAGCGTTCCTTTCCAGTGAAAGGGTACACTCTCCCAGTGATATCCAAGTGTTTCACTGAATGGGTTTTTTGGGGAACAGCAGTGATCGACACTCTCTGTGTTAGCCCTGTCCCACCGTCCGTAGGCAAGAGGGTACAGGAGGCTTGCACAGAGCGCTGGAAGGGGGCAGCTCCTGTGGCACTTTGGTAGGGATTCCTATTTGCTGGTCTGTCCGACGTACGTCGAACGTGACCGACTGAATGGGAACGTCTCGGTTACAAAGGTAACCCTCGTTCCCTGAAGGAGGGAACGGAGACGTACGTCCCGTTGCCACAGTCACTGGACCCCGTTGATGCTGCCACCTAACCTGTTCGGCTCCTCAGCGAAAAGCTGAAGATGCAACGCACCTGCTGCTCATTATATACCCGCGCTGTGAGGTGAGCATCTGCTGCATATGATTGCATGCCAATGTGCATTGGCTCGTTTTAGTTACACTCGAAGCAGATTGGCGTCTCTAGCGAGATTCCTATTCTTCAGTCTGTCCAACGTACGTCTCCGTTCCCTCCTTCAGGGAACGAGGGTTACCTTTGTAACCGAGACGTTTTGTCAAGCAATCTAAAAATGTCCTTCATGCACTATCTAATTTTTCTGGATCTTCGGGAGGAGATTGGAGCTTTAACTTTAGTTTCTACATTTCCAGAACTGTTTATTTCACACCGACATAATGAGCTGTTCTGCAGTATTAACTGATTCTGCCGGAGTGTGGGCGGGACCTTGATCTCGCGGCTCCACTTTGCACTCACTACTGCGCAGACTCGGGCTCCAAGTTCACTATGCGCAGACTTGAGACTCAAGATGTCAGCGCCATATTAGCACACTGGTGGCTTCACTTACTACAATGAAAGAGAGTGAAGGTGTGTCGTCCATCTTTTTTTTACAGTCTATGGAAAAATCACTTTGAGACCAGCTGATTAGCCATTTAAAGTGTGATGTAAGTGTCCAAATTGATCCAGTACTGTTTTGGGGCCTGCTTGGTTACCTTTTAATAATCGTTAAGAGAACTTCAGGTTAATGTTAAAGGCAAAACCAAAGAGCAGAAAGTGAAAATTGATTTGTGGGCTGGATGTATGGATAATACTTAAGGGGTATGAAGCTAACTCCAGTATTATCCAAGATGTTTTGAAAAATGTCTTTTTGTCCAAACAATGAAAGTCAGTGGGGTTGTTGTGGACCCCACTGACTTTCATTGTATGAACAAAACTGTTGAAAATATCAACTTTTGTGAGTAAATAATGAATGAATTGACATTTTTTGGGGTGAACTATCCCTTTAACTCTTTAGAGTGCAAGAACACTTTGATTTCACAGACTATTCTGGCCTTTTCACCTAATGAAATGTATGTCCCTATATGTAAATCCTCTTTATTACTAGTATGATGACTCAGACGTCCTCATACACAGTCTGCATGTTTTCAGGGTTAGGGTTAACTGCATTTTTGTATGAAGACCCAAGTCTTAATTAATGCATTTCCAGGTAATTTAAATTCCCCAGTAACAAGGGAAAGATGCCATATCTATACTAGAGTAGCATTTCTATTACAGTAATCCTGCATTCATTTTCCTTTACACTGTCCATGCATCTCATGTTTTTGTATGTAAAAACACATTCTGAGAGACCCAGCCCTTACCTTGTCTGTTTTTGCTACACCAAGTTACTTCCAAATGAAGCATCAGCACAACCGGTGCACCCAGAGCAACACATAGCAGTGGTTTCGTTCCTGAATTAATCAATGTGTTTGAATGAATCACCTGAGTGAACAATTCAATGACTCACAAGCCACATAATTTGTTGCTGAATAAATCGGGGTGTTTGAACAAATCGGTTCAATTTCAATAGTTAATTGTCATCACCTACTGGTGAAATGATGGAAGATGTATAATGAGTCACAAGGCACATTTATTCAGTTTTCTTTCCCTTACATGATCTAGCACACTGCTCTACACGTTTAGTGGTCTAATGATGCCTGAAATTCTGTTCCTTGAAAAGCACATCATGCAGGTAAGGAGTCTCATTAAGAGGCCAGAAAAATCACATTCTGTCTTTGATGTAACAGACAGAAGTTATTTAATAAAGACTAAAATACATAGCCATCAAATCACATGTTTGGCATTTGTAAAAACATTTTATTGCAGTCAAAAAATAAAGTGGCTAGACTAGCTGTGCAGCACGTTAAAAATAGAAAGAGGATGTCCGTCAGCTGGAGGCGCATCAGGGGTGCTTCCAGTGTAGACAGCTCTGTTGACTGTAACATAACTAAACCTTCTTGATGGATGCATGCTGGCTTGTTTGTTGTCACCTAGGCTTCAGCTTTTACCACAAATTTACATGCGTGTTTTAGACCTGTATAAAAATATTATAGAGTTGCCTACAAAAAGTATTTAGAGTCTCATTAAAAAGGTCTGAATGACATTGCATAAGATACAAAAATATTAATCCAAGTAGATTAAAAAAAAAAAAAAAAAAATGCACCAACACCCATTTTACAAAAATGCATTTAAAACCAAAAGGCAGAAGGATTTGTGGGATGGATTTAATAATACTTGAGGGGTATGAATCTCCAGTACTTTGAGAGCCCTGGATTACACCAATGAAAGCCATTTTTAAAGATCATATCAGGTAAAAGTACCTCTTTAAAGGTACAGTTCATCCTAAAACTCATGAACTCATGTCGTTTACTTACTTTCTTCTATAGAAAACAAAGATGATGTTATTAAAAATGTGTTTTTGTTCATACAATGAAAGTCAATGGTGTCCAAAACTGTTTTAAACCCTACTGACTTTCCATTGTATGAACAAAAACAGTTGAAAATGCTTTCATTTGTGTTCAATAGAAGAACAAATAGTCACAGGTTTGGACCGACATGAAGGGGGTAAACATAGTGGATGGATGAACTGTCACTTTTAACTTCACATTCTCTCTTTTTACAGTGCACTTCACAGAATATTTTTGTGTTTTCTCAAAATAAAATGTCTGTTCCTCTACACAAATGACTCTGTACTACTAGTATGATGACTCAAACATCCTCATACACAGTCAGTACCAAGTCTTAATTAATACAAATGACATTTACAGGTGACTTAAATTCCCCAGTAACAAGGGAAAGATGCCATATCTGGGGCAGTGTTTCTGTTACAGTCTTTCTGACCGAAATCCATATAAATACATTGTTAAATGGGAGAATGTGGAGTAAAATACAGAACAGCGAGCATTACCATAGTCTCAAGCCGTGGACAGCAGTGTGACAGGAGGACAATGACATCCACTGCATCTTAGCTATGGCTCTCGCAAGGGCGCCTGGAGTGGCCCCAAGGCCATGTAATACCATGTTAATTACCGCACGCAGAGTATAGAGTTTCAAACAGGACTGTGTGGGAGAGAGGAGAAAATCTAATCACAGGGGAACCAATTTTACTGAATTTGTTGCTGCACTAGCTGGGTGGGTAATTTGTGATGACACAGAGAAAACATTACTGCCACAACAGTTGCTGAGCTGTAAATTCCTACCTGATGGAAAGTGATGGGTTTTTGACAATGTTTTCGTGTCAGTCCCCTAACTTAGGCAGTTTTTTCTGTCAGTGCTGTCACAGTTACATTGAGCGTTGTATTAATTTCCAGAAAATGTTGTCAAGTTCCTTAAATCTTCAGTTTGTCATTGCTGTTTATTATCACATTCAGTTTATCAAGGCCAAGGAGCCATTTCAAATACAAAAAGGGCTTTGAAAAAGTCAAGAGAAAACAGTCCAATCACATTCTACAGTATTTTGGTACACATTTATCTGTCACTAGGTAAAAGCAGCTACGTAACCAGCAGACACACATTTTGTGCTAGCCAGAATTTGTTTTGTGTGGTTTGTTTATTTTAACATTAACACATTTCCATGTGTGTATTTAAGGACATTGTTTCCTTTTGCATGATACACATTTAAACATTACACTTACAAATGAGGAACATCACAAGCGATTTATCATGAGTCAACAAGAAAGCAAAACCAGTTGAAAACGATTGCTGTATGTGCTGTATATGACACACTGCTTCCATTAAGAGCATATGGACACATCCACCTGTCCCTTCCTGCTAAATAACACACGGCTCTTGGCCTTCTACCAAAAGCTCCAGATAGTTTGGTAGTCATGCCAGCACCTACAGAGTGTGTCTGTCACACTGCTTTTGGCGATCTTTCCCGGCAGTTCACACCTTTACCTGTAGTGAAGAGCTGGAACTAAACCTGCACATATTTTTGTGTTGTGAAAACGTGTTATTTGCACAGTGTGCGAAGTTTATGGCAAACTGGGACTTGCGTTTTCCTATTTATGGACATTCCAACATTCTGATTTAATGGTATTCTGTCACAAATGACATATGGTGATTTATCATATGTGAGACATGGTAATGTGTTCCACATGGCTACACTTGCTCACTGAAAACTTACTAGAATATTACTAAAGCTTTATGGTTGTGAAGCTCAAATTTGCTTCTCTACATATTTAACTAACAGATAGAATAAAGATATGTAGTGAAGAATGTGTTGATTTTGCTACCATGAAATGTCAAAACAAACCAAAACAAAAGAGTGTGTCTACCAATATATCAAAATCATTAAAAACATAAGGCGTTTTTGAATCAAGCTGCAAGGCTTAAATGAGCTATTTGTATACACACACAGACATACATACATGCATACATACACACACATTACATATATTAAACAAAAAAAAATAATAATTCAATAATTAAAAGAATGCTTTAATTTTAGCAAGAAAAAAAAATGTAGTAACTTTGCACGTGGTTGATAAGATAACCTTCACAGCGTCAAAGAACATCAGAGGCAGAAGGCTTTCTGAAATCTGTATCTTGGCAAAGAATGTTCTGTTGGGAATGAAAACGGCTTGGAAAATTCCTGTCTGGTGGGTCTGGGGAGGCTGAATGTAAAGCTTTTAAGACAACCTCAATCAGCTCCCCCTGCTCATGAAGATAGCACACACTGGCTACAACTCCCAATCGCGTTATCGCATAATGTTAGGAAAGCCTTGAACACTGCATCAACATTGTGTTCCAAGGTCGATTTAAAGGTATAAGGTAGGCAAATTTTTTCATAAACACTTTTTGTTATACTGGTTGAAACTCTCTTCACATCCTAATAGCAATCAATATTAAAATGGTCTAAATATTAAAACATTTACATATATCTTCTGTGGAAGTCTCAGGACCAAAAAATGTTTGTCCAATCATTGCATTCGATCCGAACACATTTTACAGTTCCTCCTGAACCAAAACAATGAGCTTATGCTGCTTTCACGCCATGCCATAACCGTAATTACGAGATGGCAACCCATGACGTTCTACCCGGAGCTGTTCACGTCCTCAGACTCAGACTTTTGCGTTTCTATGTCAACACTATAAACGCCAAAATGAATCTGCAGCAGTCAGGTGGTACAAGCAAGAGCTCTGTAAGTTTATGTTCATTATTATCATTGTAATGTTATGTGCTTTGAGACGAGGTAATTTAACACCATCTCACGTGACACTTTGCAGACTCTGCTGTGTGTGTTCATATGTTTTGGAGGAGGCGTGGCTTTGGAGAGCGCTATGAAGGGAGGGTGGGATCTTATGCTTTGAAAGCTAACTTGCTTTTGCTAGCCTCCCCGAAATTGCCTACCCTACCTTTAATAAACAGCACATACATATGACAGTTACAGCACCTGTGAATGCAGTGAACCAGTTGTTTTGGTAAGAAAATATCTTTTATTGTCAACAGGATAAAAAAGGCAAGGGCTTGGTAAGGATTTTACTTTTCCTTCTACTTTTTCTTACTTTCTATCCTCAAAAACCGTAAGCATACCTCCGCAAGGTAAAAGAAAATACAACACAGACTGCATTAAATATGGGTTCACTAAGAGTGAGGATAAATGTGTGAACGCCACAATTTATTCTGTGCAGTCAATTATTGGCTGCCCTGAGCATGAAGTCATTGAAATTTAAGAGACATTTAGAAACGAAAATTGTCAAAATCTGAGTCCTGAAGCAAAACACTTGGTAGAAAGGAAATGTAATCTGTCTTTATTCTTTTAAAATATAAATATATTAATTTTGACTTTGGCAGTGAAAGTCAAGTGGTTTCTCACGTCCAGTTCATATCCTCAAGTTGCTCATTAACAGCAAGTTACGTTATGAGTTACCATGAGTCTGGTGGTAATACTGTAACACTTCACCTCTCTCTTTTCATCTTCATTTTCATCTTTGTGATCGACAGCGACCACTGAATGCTGAATGATAAATGATGAAAGGGCTGAGATGAACCCTCCTTCCTTAATGAAACCCTTATTGATTTCTCATTGCAGGGAATCATTGCCTCTGCTCTCATGTGCTCAACCTCAAGTTCCCACATTTAATCCAGATGCACATCTTCTGGAAACATGACCGTTAAGACCTCCAGAGTTTCTACATGAGATTAATTAATGTAATGCAGACAAACACAAACCCTTATACAAATGGCTCCATATTAAACTATAATAAGCAAGCAGTAGGGCTTAAATTCGATTAATTCGAATTTAATGTTTTGCCTCCATTTTATTATTTTTGAAATCGAGAAATCGCGATTTTGAATAAAAATGTTAGCAAGCTTTACAAGTAGACATGTTGACAATACAGCAATGATAACCGTTAGGAGAAGAAAATGATCCGACCACATGATGGCGCCGGCGTGCCTGATTAACCGCTCTCATGTGACGCTCTATGAACATAGAACACATCACTGTTCTTAAGCGGCTGTTCATTCAGAAATGCGTTATTGCGTTATAAAAATGAGACGATGGCAGTGGAATGAGAGAAAAAAAGGCAAAGTTATTAAACGCGAGTTGAACTTTTTTTTAACTTGACCGCCGTGTTTTTAGAATGCCGTTTCATGCGTGAGACACTGCAAAAGACGCGAGACAGAAGTGCGCCAAACATAAAAACAATACGACAAATAGCGCAATGGAATGCAAAAACCTGTAAAGGACTACTACTGTATGTTTGATATTTCATGTTTGCATGATGGTGACAGGCTGAAAGCTGCTGTTGTTTTCTGTTTTTACAAAGCATTTGCTGTTAATAATAGCCTATTACTGGTGTTATTTATCTCAGGCATATTTTCTGCAAAGATATTTAACAAATTGTTTTACATTTACACCATGCTGATCACTTCATGTGTGGTGCACTTGTAATGGAACTTTTTTTAACCAGATTGTTAATAAAAAAAATGTTACTTGAATCATATTGTAGTTTTTAAGTTGACTAGTTAAACAGTAAAAAAAAAAAAAAAAAATTGAAATCGAAATCGTGAATCGGTCTATCATTCTGAAAAAAATCGAGATTTTATTTTTTTGCCATATCGCCCAGCCCTAGCAAGCAGACTTAAATGTTGGGGATTTTTTATGAGTTCAAAGAATGCCCATGCTTTGTTATAATATAAAATATAGTTGTATAAAAATTTATTACATATTTAATTGAATACACTACAGTTTAAAAGTTTAGGGTCAGTAGGATTTTTAAAAAGAAATTAATACTTTTATTCATCAAGGACTAATTAAATTGATCCAAAGTGACAGTAAAGACATTTATAATGCTACAAAATATTTTTAACATTTTATTCATAAAAGAATCCTGAAAAAATGTATCCGTTTCCACAAAAACGGATACATACCTTGAGCATCAAATCAGCATATTAGAATGATTTCTGAAGGATCATGTGACACTAAAGACTGGAGTAATGATGCTGAAAATCAGCTTTGCCAAATAGAAAATTTTATTAATATTTTACAATGTTACTGCTTTTACTGTATTTTTGATCAAATAAATGCAGCCTTGATGAGCATAAGAGACTTCTTTCATAAACATCTTTATAAAAATCTTACCGACCGCAAACATTTAACCTGTAGTGTATATTCACAATTATTCATAATATAATAATTTATATTATATTAAATCATATTATATTATATTATATTATATTATATTATATTATATTGTGTTATACATTTTATTTTTAGCTGCAGTCCATAAGTTTTGCCTCTTTGTCGCCATCTCTGTTTGAAACCTACAATTACAGTTATTTGCGGAATTGCAATTGAATCTCCAGTTGTCACTGAAGATTGTTATTTGGACCTTTCTGGATTACAATCCGCCATTAAAATGATGTTTAATTATTGCAGCTGCTGTGAGCTGCTGTGCATGTGAGGATGATCCGCCATCCTCACATGATATACCCTACTAGCTGGGACTCGTTCTTTATGTAAACAGACGTGACGTAATGACGCAAAGATGAACAAGCTGCATGCTTTAATTTCCCGTGGAAACCCACTAGTGCCGCTCTTATTAGAAAACATTATTACAAGCTTACCGTTGTGAATAAGGTAAGGAGATAGTTTTGATCAATGGCTGGTTATGTACTTGCTCAAAAATTGATTTTGAAAAAAATTTTTACGGACTGCAGCTTTAATGTATTCACATACACACATACTGTATAGATGTGTTTAGGGGTAAGGGATAGACATATAATTAGCTTAGGACTTTCAAAACAATGTCTATTTGGATAAATGTGCTACAAATCTCTGTGAAAGGAAGGAAGTGGTAATTGGTGAGAGTGTGACTTGCAATGATTTACACTAGAGCTGATTGTAGCTGTGTTCTGAGAGGAGGGGAAGAATAAACCTGGCGGCCACAGAGAAAGAGACCAGCAGCATTATTCTGCCAGTTCAAATGCCAGTCCATTTCTCAAAGCAAAATAACACAATGCCATTCTATGCTGTACTTGGCATTTGTCTGAGGGAAAATGTCAATCTGCCTCACCTGTCTAAAGCAACTTTTTTTCATTTTTCCTTTCACCTCTGAGATAACTCTGTATAAGGATAATCAAAATAAATCAACTACATTTTGCAAACTTGCAATGAGATTTGACCTCGTGTTCAAGAAAATGGAATGTGTTTGCAACCTTTTTTTATTAAACCTTTATAGATTTATAAGAGATCAAAATAGCTATAAATGCCTTCTTTCCAAAAATAAAATGCTTTGATGTACAGCTCTAATTTGCGCCTACCAAGTTATGACTAAAAGATGAAGCTATACATTTTCTTTCCAAAAAAACAAAAAACAAACATGAAAAATCCATAACAAATTTGAGCCCCCGTCTTTGAGATAAGCATGTGGGAATGAGATGAGACATTTCCTAATAATGCAAATCCAGACCTCAAGAAAATCAGTTAACATCCATGAGGAGGATATAACTGATATGTTAATAGACAGTGCACTGCCACAAGTGTTTAATTGCTTATTCTTATTGATGGGGAAATGCAGACCAACCGGATGCTCTGTTTTTGAAGATAAGCCTTATCACAAGAGCAAATAAACAAGGCTTTGAAGAACAGGAGATACAGTGATATTTGCAAATAGGATTGGATTTTAAAGTAAGGTCTCCCACACTGAGGGCCATGATCCTTACTTCTAACTAGTTACCTAAAAAGCAGCTTTACATACTAAATGATATCTTGTTAACTTGATACTAACCGACCCTTGAATGTCATGTTAAAAAAAAAAAAAAAGGACATCATAAAGCTCGCAAACAGTAGTAGTAGACTGAAACAACAACTTTTTATATTAATATGAAAATATCTATTTCTTTTCTACATCCCTTTAAATCCAATTACATATCATATCTACATTAGAAACTGGACAACTGTAATGGTGTAACAAATCAAACCAGGCCTCATCGGATTTAAGATTACACGTGACGCCAGCAATGAAACCTTTCACAGCATGTTGGAGAAGTAACTCATCTGAGAGAGAGATCAATCAGACTCCACTAGGGCCAGTGTAATGGTGCAACTGCTGACACATTTATCTTGCATCATATATAACAATTGAAATGCTAGGAAGACAAAACACGAAGCTGAGCAAAAGATCAATACAGATGTATTTTGTTCACTATAGAGTTTTCTTTTAAAGGGGTCATGACATGAGAAATCAAATTTGCCTTCCTCTTTTGACATATAAGAGGTCTTTGTACCATTAAAACATTCTGCAAGTTTCATAGCTTAAAACGTCCTCCTCATTTTAAACAATGCATTTATTTAGCTGCAGTACATACGTTTTGCCTCTTTGTTGCCATCTCTGTTTGAAACCTGCAATTGCAGTTATTCGTGGAATTATTATCTTTACATGGATTGTAGATCAACACGGCTCCTCAGTGCGGATGAATCTAATGTTTGATGTCAGTCACCACATCGGTGTGGACAATGTACTTCAGAATCACAGATTGTAGTCTTAGAAGTATGACCAAAATAAGAATTTTCACCAGTAACAAATCTGCCACTTTTGTTCTGACCAACTGAGAAAAAAAAACAAAAAAAAAAACATTACAATAAATTGCGCTACCAGTGGTGATTAAATCTAACGATCGCTTAGCTTATATCACATCAAACCGTGTAAATTATTATTATTGTTATACTTTAACATCAGCATTGCGTGACTATGTGTATTTAGTGTGTATTAGCGTTACCTGTAGATTTCAATTTCTGTACAGTCTAATATCTAAAGTTAATTTGTCATACCATACAAACAGCCATCAAAATGATAAATTTAATTATTCCAGCTGCTGTGAGAAAAGGCTATAAATGATCCGTCACCTGCAGCAACCTCACATGCCATATAGCCTACTAGCTGGGACTCCTTTATGTAAACAAACGTGATGTAATGATGCAAAGACGAAAGGCGGCACATTATTACAAGCTTACTGTTACTGTGAATCGAGCTAAGATAAGGAGATAGTTTTGAACACTGGCTGGTTATGTACTTGCTCAAAAATTGATTTTGAATAAATTTTACGGACTGCAGCTTTAATCAAGCTCCAAAAATGGCTCGTTTTGATATTGCGGGATCTGTGACGTTACACAAGCAAATACATTTGCATATGACTGCCTCCAGAGCAAGACATTGATGAATAGTTATACATGATTGCAACACAGGTCACTTAATGGCTGACATTTGCTTACACTGGATGTCTCGTCACGCACATACTCCACACATTTGAGTCTGTTAACAGCAGGAAAGAATATTCGCTTTGATGCACCCAGTTTAATCCAGTTTGTGTCTCTGTACAGACTTCAGAATGATCCCAGCGTCGGAAACAAGTGGAAGGTTTATTTTAATGGTGCCCCAGATCGCATAGGAGGATTATATGTTTGTTCTGTGACAGCAGCTGTATCACAAACTGTAAGTAAACGATTTCATAATGCTTTGTCTATAATCATATATCTATGTGTCTGAGTTTATGGTGCTGTAATCATGCAAGAGGTCTGAAACATAACTCATTAGCTATGTGAACATTCCTGTATAGAGACCATTTCATGAGTTTGATTCCCAGGGAATGCAAAATGAATACTTTAAATGCAATGTAAGTCACTTTTGATAAAAGCATCTGCCAAAAGCAAAAGCCCCTGGTAAAGGGCACGACTCTACTGTCTTGAAAATATGTAAACGTAAAAACACCACATAAAGTGAGCATTCATTAAAATAGACCATCTGGACTTTTACAGAGAGAGAGAAAAAAAAAAACAAAAACAATATTTACACAGTTAATGAAGTATTTGCACTGCATTCTTAGATAATAGTATGCTAAATAAAGCATTAGCAGCATGAAATGTGGGCTGAAAAAAGATATAAAAGTATTTTAATATTGAAAAAAGAACACATTAGCTTTTAAAAACAATTCAATTGCACAAATAGCTCAAAAATAAGTTCAAATATGCTTACAAAGTCTTCAAAATAATTTTGAAATACAGCATATGCCACATTTCTCTTTATCTGTTATTTTTGCAAACAAAACCCAATACGATCTTCATATCTCCTGAAGCATTAGGAGGAAAATCGTCATTCCTGAAACCGTCATTCCCACAGTGCATGAGGTTTGACAATGCAAAATATATCTGCCATTATTTACAGCTTGTTAAAAGCCCATTCAGATAGCTCAATGTGAAATAATGCTCACATTTTCACCAGACTTCTATGATTTTGGATAAAAATCACATGCAGAAACCCTGCATAGAGTCAAATCACTGATCACTCTCATTCTCCCTCTCTTCAGGCAGTCTCTGGTGAAAAATGGAGCAGGAGGGATTGTTCCTCAAGGCCCTAATGAGAGTGCTTTGTTTAAGGAGCTAAATGATCGTCCCATTACCCACAGCCTTGGGTACCCCCCGTTTTTCAGACAGTGATGAAGGTCAAGCCCAAAGCACACTTTCAGCTCTTCATAATGTGAAGAGTCACACTGTTCTGCAAACTCTGAGGAAACGCTTTCACCTATAACAGTTGAACACTCATTTGAACTCAGCGCTGCCTGTGGTTATATGTCTTAAAGAATTGTAGTCCACCAATTACTACAAGCATAAAGCCATATGATCCGATAAAAAGGCAATGTTTTCCAGACTTTGAAATTTACAGAGATGCTGACTAGCTAAAGACTGGTGCTAAAAAATTGTCACCAACTACATGATAAAAACAAGTACCTCACAGAGTAACCATCACTACAACCTAATAATTCAAACCCTGCAAAGTGGAACTGAGTTGACTTTATGATCAAGTCATTAATAATTCACACCAGATATCTCTCATGCTCTGTAAGGCTTTGCTAATTGGTCCGACCACATGATAATCCTTTCCATAAAAATTTTATGTTCATCTTAATGGCCATAGACATATCAGATGCACGTACAATGCCTGTCGTCGGTGCTACTCGCACCAGAAAGTGTTAGATTGTATTCAGTGATGTGATTTCTCATTTTTCCAAGCGATATATATCAGCCGTCACTGCTCAGTAGAGATGTCACAGCCTCGCTCGCGATGATCTGATCAGATTCTTTCTGCGTACGGGCCTTTTCAAGTGTAGTTCATCAATCTCTTTATCTTTTGAGTCGTACCACCGCCACACTGAGGAGAAGCACATGAAAGCGCTGATCATAAAGCCAATGAGGCCTTTGTGTACAAAAAAGGTTTAAATCGCACTCACTGGGACAGAGAAAACATCTGAGGCAGTGAGTTTAAATTCATTACTTCATTTTCCACACTGCTGATCTGAGAGCAACGCTCTGCATTTGTTACTCTGAAGGCTTTTTGCTTCATTCTGCAGGTCTGCTTCTTGGAGGCAAAGCTAGGACAACAATCAGGCTCAAATTGAATCACCTTTGGGTGTTTTAAATCATTTATGGAATGCAAATGCCTTTGCGTTTCATTTATCAAATATTTCGAAGCCAACAGCTGCGGAAAGTCACGTGCGCCAAGGGTAAAAGTCCTTATCTGGAATCAATCATTGCAGCGAGGGGAAAAATCAGACCTGTTCTGACAGAACCAGAGAGATTAAGGGTCGGAATCAGATTTTCTTGTTTGTGAAACTGAGCACAACATGTAAAAAATCCTGCCTTACTTCAGAATGCCTTTGCAAAGCCCATAAATCTCGAGCTTGGCATAACGGTAGGTAATTACTCCAGCTTTGAGGACTAGGAATAGATTACTATATACATCATTATATGTGATTACATTCTCTGCAGTAGGGCCTGTCATTGTTCAGCAAGAGATGGATAATCTTTCTTAGAGCATATATTATGCTAACAGACCCACTTTTACACAGGATCCCTTGATCAAACTCAGCAGAGTTTTTCATTCCAGCATAAGATGTCAGTGTCGTTGTGATGTTGGGAGCTGTGTGAATGAGGGATTCTCAGTGGGGGAAAAAAAGGAACGGATGAAAGACACATGCAAACAGAGCGCCGAGGCAATACAATGCAATTAAAGGGATATTTCACCCAAAAATGAAAATGCTGTCATCATTTATTCATTCTCATGTTGTTTCAAACCCGTCTAACTTCCTTTTGTCAGTGTGACACAAAAGGAAATAAATAGCAGATTGACCATGCTGCTTAAAATGAAAGGAATCAAGAACAGCTGTGGTGTCACTTCAATTTCATTGTATAGAAAAGACAACCCAGGCTCATTGGAAAAATGTGCTCATGATGACATTTCTTTGACACTTTCAAAGGTGAAATGTCCAGTGAGTGGTTCTACAGTAAAAAACATGTTCCGTTTTATCTGAAACAGATGAATGTGAATCTGGCAATGTTATATTTTGTTGGTTCTTGTACGTATTGCGGCAGTTCGGAAATGAAATGTTTGGTGGTACTGAAAAGTTAATGCTCTATCGCATTTGAAAATAATGCACCACCTACACTAAACCTTACCCAAAACCTAAACGACAGTGTGAACAAAAGCAAACATGAGATAAAAACATTTTCAAAGGACTAGTCCCTGAGCACTTCACATTACAAGTGCAATGCTGTACTAGGTGAGCTACCACCAAGCAAGTTTACTAAATCAGAATAGCCATACATATATAGTTATGTGATGTAAACATCAAAATGTATTAGTTTACAAATCTTTACACTATAGTAAAAGTGTTCTGAGCTCATAACATAACATTGTCCAAGGAACCGCATGAAAATAAGCCTTTATTAATATAATCTCCCCCTGAAATCATAATTTGAGTAAAAAGGAATAAAGTTGTTAGTGTTCATTTCAGCTGGATAGGTACGTTTTTGGAGTTTTCCAAAAATATAGATAGAGGCACATTTTTCCAATAAGCCTAGTTAGAAAGAAGAGCAGCCTGAACATTTTGCGAAACAGTTCCGTTTGTGTTCTACGCGACGGGTTTGGAACAAAAGGTAAATGAAAACAGAATTTTTTTAACTCAGACAGCAATGTAATAATTTAACATTAGATGGAAGAAAGCAGCATGACGAGATGTTGAAACGGCACGGAGGAATTTATTATGCTAGTTCCTGATAAACACTCTATCGAGCTCGAGTGAGATAAAATCCTGAATGGATGGATGGATGCTGTGTAATGCTAACAGGAGGGAGAAACATCAAAGCGAAGCCATTAAAAAGAGATCTAGCATAGAAATCTCCATATCACAGAAGTAGACATCATAGACAACACGCTTACCCGTTTTCCATGTATAGTGCCTGTCCTTTGGAAATTCCAGGTCCGACCTTACTTGCATTCCAATGAGAGACATAGAGAGCAGCAGGTAGTTCCCAACACGCCATGTCCAGCCCGTTACACCAGAGTCATCTTTTAGAATCATAGTCCAGCCCATTGACATCCAGTCCACTTTTAGTCCTGCAAAAACAAAAAACAAAGCAAACAATGGTGATTATGCTCTCTTACCTGTTAGGGAGCATATACACCAGCCAAGCATGATAAACAACTCTTGGGAATCATTACATTAATCACCGGCATACGTTTGACTAGTCATTTAATCCTTGAGGACGTGAAATCGAGCACACGTGTGCTATTCACGATCAGGATCATTTGGTACTAAAGCCGCACGCACTGATGCGGTAACTACCACGGTAAACACAGGCAGAGCATTGGGTCTTTCAGCCCTGAAGTAATTGAGGATATTAACACCTTTTTATTGCAACTCATTTAATTCTGTCCCTCGCCGCTGTAATTCATATCCTCTGGGTGAAGGATTAGTTCTGGAATCACTGACTCTCCAAGCATGTGTATAGGTGAGAGAGAATTTTAATGCATATCTGATTTACAATGAACTTTTTTGCAAACATTAAGAGATAGCAGTTGTACACTATTGTATTTGTACTATTCACATTTTCAAGCAGCTGATCTTGAACTATAAATGTCTTTTACTGTCTGCACGCACAGTCTGTTTTGTCATGCGCTGACTGATGGAAATATGCACACCATTTAAATGGCAAATATTCAATGGACCGGATTCACGTTATGCCTCTCACATGTAATAAACTTCTCCATTGACAACCGAAATGGGAAAGTAACTCATTTAAACAGCTCGGAAGCACAAACCAAGGTTATTCATTCGCACCAGTCCCGCAGCAAGAAATGGGGATCTCTATATTTTATAGCATCATTGTTTCATATATAGGACACAGCTCTGCATAGAACAGTGTATTACAGTATTATCTGAATTAAAATTTTGATTGATTTTCCTCTTACAGAGATGGAATACAATGCATTACCTGTGGACGATCTGTTCGAGGCGGCTAGACAGAATCGGTGTATTGATGGATGAATTGCTATCAGACTAAAATATGTGTTTGGAATGTGGAATTATTCTGATGTGATTTCTCAGGGAAAGCCTGCAGCTCCCAATTGGTTTTTGGTTGATTTCATTTGGGGAAATTAGATTTTTATTTCATTGCTTCAGCAGTGTTGCAGGGAAATCTGATTTGAGAGGAATATGGTGAGAGGCCTTGACGGAGTGAAAAAAGATCTCTTATCCTTTAACTGCTGCCACAAGTAAATGTCTTGATAGAATTAGATATTTTCAAAAGGGTATACACAGATATCCTCTTGAAGAGGCTAGAGCTGGTTGCTTGGGACTTTGGATCTTGGCTCATGTCAGCTTTCATTCAGAAACGACACACATCTGCCTCTCAAAATCTGCTAAACAATCCCTCCAAGCAGCACTTGTTTCAAAATAATTTCTTAACTAATTTTAATTGGAAGAGCTGTACTTCAGCAAAACACTGTAGTAGTGAATAACAGAATATTTTAAAAAAATAATTCCTTTCTCAATATATGGTTAAAGGACCAATTATTAAAACAGTTTACATAAATGCCATATATATATACAAACTGTAGTTCTGCAATCACACAAAATGTACACCACAATCCTGCATGCTGGCAAAAACAAAGCACAAATAACAAAGCTTCAATATTTGCAGTCAAGATTTACAAAAGGTTACGTATAGCCCAGCAAACATTCACAGACTGAGAGTGAAAAACCTCGGCATGATGGACTTGGCCTTTTCCCCGTGACCTGTCAGCCGTAGGGAGGATGTGAATACTGACACACGTTCCTGCATGTGCCTGTCACCCGCCATACCAGCCACAGCCATCCTGGAAATCAAATGCGTCAAAGTCCTGCGCTGCTTTTTAGAATAACTAGGTCAAACAAAGCTTGTGGGCTCAGACTGGAACACAGCGTGCAGTCTTAAGAACCTGAGAAAGCTTCTGCGCTTCAGGATTCATGACACTTCAGTCGAGATTTTCTCAAGAAGCACACACGTTAACTCTTTCAGGCAGAGGCATGGACTCTCATTCAGATTTTCATTTATACTGCCATGAATTGGTAAACCATCCCATTTAAATATGCACGGGTTCAAATTCGTCATTCAGGTCTCTCCTAGTTACTACTATGCAGGGGTCCAGCTGAATTGAATAAAAGCACACTTTGTCAGCAGGCTGAAAGTTTTTCCAGTTTAGGTGGGTAACATATCAGATTGGGGCGAAAAGTCATGTGCTCAATATATCTTCAAAGAAGCACATGGGAATTAATTTATCAGTATCTATTAGCTGAGGCAGTGAATTCCACATCAACATCAAAAAGAAGGCTTTTCACCATTCTGTTACATCTACATGTGCTATGGTTTTTGTGTTTGATAACCACATTTGGTCAGTGGTCCCTTCTATGATATAATTTCTTTATTTTTATAATTTTTTTCCCCCTGCATTTAATAATAAGCAGTATTATACAGCAGTATTTTACATATTTAACATTTAAAAAAAATGTAACAAGATTAAGCAGAATTAAGTTTTCTTAAAAATAAATTTTGTTGAGGATTTAAAGGTGCAATATGTAATATTTTTGCAGTAAAATATCCAAAAACCACTAGGCCAGTGTTATATATTTTGTTCACTTGAGTACTTACAATATCCCAAATGTTTCCAAGTATTTGTAAATCATGAGAAAATTGCAATTTTAACCAAGGCTCCAGGACGTGTGAGTCGCCGCCTGTCAATTGCGTCATACCCGCGTTAACCCTCGGTCTGCCTTGGTTTCTGGTTTTATTTTGTAGAAACCATGGAAACACCAAAGACGCTTTAATATATTACATGTTTTAATAGACAAGGGAACAACTGTTTTGATATATTTATAGACAGAAAACTAACTGTTGTTATATAGCCCAACATGTTTAATTTTATTGTTTAAATCTAATTGTTTAAATTTTTTGCGAGTACCATGTTTTACCATGCCTCAGAGAAAAACACTATTTTGTCAAGTAGCTAACATAGCATAATCAGATGCAGCTTTATTTTTAGTAACAGTAATACAGAATTTTCTCCATCATACAATATGTTTTAAAATTAATTGCATGCCATTTATCAACACAAGCCATCCAGTATTTAATATGATATTCTAAAATCGATCTAGCTTTCTGCAGTGTGTCTCAAACAAGTGTCTCACAGCAGCCGCCGAGCGAACACACGGAGTAACGTTATAACATCATTTTCAACACTCTCAAATGTATCTAATAAGATAAACAGAGCTGTATTACCTCATACTCATGACTGGAAAAGCGGAAGCGGCGCCGGCGACTGTGTCATAATAAAAGTTCTGCTGCTTGTGAGGCTTGTGTTGCGCAATCGCTCCAGCGGCCTCGTTCAGCTCCCACAACACTCGGTCCTGCTCTGCTTCATACTACAGTAACGTTAATAAACGCATCCATGAACATGATTTCTTCCCGAGTCCTATCCCTATTCTTTTGCACCGTCCGTTGAGGTGAAGACCACATGTCCCAAGATTCCGCGCTCAAACTTGGCGTCATCAAACTACGCCTTTGTTTTGAATAGGCCTCTAGCGACCTCTAGCGGACAGAAATCCTACATACTGCACCTTTAAAGAAAACATATTTCTTATATTATTATTATTATTATTATTATCATTATATTCTATACTCATTATTGTAATATCAGGACAGTTGTTTTAAAGTCACATTTTTGGCTCCTGGCTTAACATATTTTGTTGATTCTGGAACAACATTCCTTTCCAAAAATTGAATCCGAACCATATCCCTAAAATCAGAGGGAAATGATAGGTGAATAACAATGATGTAGAAGCACTTAACCATGGTTTTAAGCCTAAACTTGACATAAACTATAAGCTTGTCCCTCAAATCTGATTGGTTGATTGGAATGTTGTTCTAGGATCAACAAAGATGTTGATCCAGAAACATGTTGCACTTCTTTATTCAAATCACTGAAGGTATGAATTGCATTTTTAATGTATTTTTGAATAAATTTATAGATGTGGACAAAAAAAATAAGTGTCATTGACCCACACAGGAATGTGTGCAAGTTTTCAAAAGCATGAACAACCATGTCCACCTAACCTGAGTGCTATTTTTCTCCCCTGTCCTAAAGAACATTAAAAATACTTAATTCCTACTTCCAACTCTAAAGGGGCTTTTGCACCGAATAGTTCTAGGAACTTAATTCTAGGAACTAGCCACTAGGATAGTTCCCCAAGAATTAATTTCTCCCCCGGGCCATGTACCTGGTTGCATTCACACCAGGAATAGGAACTGTGAAGCGGCCAACAGCAGTGCCTTTAAGCATGGCATTTACAAATGCTAAAAACCGGTGGATGGAAGAAGCCGTGATCGGAGCTGTGTTTGTTGTGTGTCGTGGGTTTCGTGATAACGGAGATGGAATGTAAATGCATAATTTACGACAATGAAAGAGCAAAAAGTGAGGCTAAGAGACGAAATCTCCTATGACAACTTTCAGTATTACATATCATTGAGGCGTAGAAAAGAACACAACCCAAATGCTGTTATTGCTGTTTTCCATGTTCATGAAGTAAATATGTTTACATGGCTTTTCAAAAATGCCGTAAAAATGAGACGTTTGAACCACTGTGCCTAAAAAAAAAACAAAAAAAAAAACACCATTGTCTATTCGAAATGTGGAGTACTGATCCTCCCCAAATCTTCACATGGGACAGGGCATCTGAGCTGATCCGTCTATAAACAGGTGGGCCGGGTAATTAACGTTTGATTACAACTCCCACAGCAGACACTAAAGCACAGTCTGTAACAGGTCTATTGCAGCCTCAGCCAGGCTCGTTCCATTAGATCTCTCTCTGCAGGACACCATCGGCTCTGGCAGCAAAGGAAACAAAAGCTCCTAATCCTGTTTACTGTATCACAGACGCCTTCCCCTTACTTCAATTTCCATACAGTAATGCGTCCAATTGGCTTGTGTTCGACAAGCCGAGCAAACCTTTGAACACCACCTGTCATTTCTGCGTCCTTATTTGTCTATAAAACCATGGAAGCACACAACTTGATAATAAGCTTCTACCTGCACTGTAATAGCAAGCTGGCATCATAAAAGAATGAAAGAGAAAAGGAAGTCTTCTTGACACTAATATTTTAAAGGTGAACTCAGCTTCTTTTCCCTCATTAAAAAGTTTTACTTCTAAAAAAAATAAAAAGGAAGAGTGCTTTAAAAAAAAAAAATTAATTCATGTACACGCACATGAGATGAAGTTGCCAGTAGCCCAATAAAAGTGGCTGTATTTTACATGGAGTGGGTCACCTAATGGGGGCAGCCATGTTGAGATCACATGACCAGCCGAATGCTACACATTTTATCTCATTAACCAACGTTACTGGACACTTTTGTTCACAGAATAATTTAATCATGTCTGACTTCTACTAAATAGCATCGGTAACAAAAAATATTTGGCTGAGTGATGCAGCATCTATCACAGTCTTAAAACCAGCCCAGTACAATATGACCCATACCAAATTGACACCATGATGCTGATTGGCTGACGGCACCACAAAAAACATGAGCAGTCACCATGCTAACCTGCTAAACCCCTGGAGTGCACTACACTACATGGGTAAGTTTAAATTACATTGGTAAAATACTCAGGTGTACTGGTAAAATGCTTTAAAACACTGATCACACTTTACACAATGAGAAACCTCTGCTGAGCCACCTTGTCAGACCGGTTTTATAATTGAATGAATAGATGTCTCCTCTAAGTGACATGCAGTGAGCACAGGGACCCAAAATGGCAGCTATTTCTCTTCATTAGTTCTAGTTGCACAGGGAAAGGAGGAAAAGCAGCTTGGCAGAGACCTCTCACGCAACACTGTACTTCCACCCATTACAGACTCGAAGACGGTTGAGCCCAGACTGGGGAATTGGGCTACCGGGCAATTAGACCGAGGACACGGCGGTTTCTACCTGAAAGGAAAGGCTGGGACTCATCACTTTAGCTGTGGCAGTGAGGTGAACAGCTGGATGGCTGAGGCACGCTGATGCTGCTGGCAGCTGAATGCTCCTCAGAAGCTCTCTGTGACACAAGGACAGCAGAAAAACACGGCCTTTCCTCCTCCTTCTGATGCATCATCTGCCAGCTAATCCTCAGTGGCTTCCCCTCGGGAAGATCAGAGCGTGAAAGATGTGTCTGTCACACCATCACCGACCGTGAGAACAGATAACCCTTTGGCGATTGCTGGATGAAGTATCCACTGCCGGAAATTCCTCGCAGGAAGTGTCCTAAAGCCAGCAGGGCTGAAAAAGGGGAGAGAGAAAAAGAGGGTTTTAGGTTGGACAAACATAACAGAAATAGTTGCCCTCAGACAATAACACATTAAAGGAGGAGACCCGGTGTGGTCAGATGGAATTTGGTTTAGTTTTGTTCTATAACTTAGTGAGCTGCCTCAATGCCTCATCCCAAACCTCATAAATGATCAATCTGGAACACACTACAGCAGAAACAGCTCACAGACATCATAGAAATTGTGCTCAGTACAGGAGACTCGACTCGTAATTTTTAAAAGAGTTTAGTTTGACCAAGTCAAGAGGTGATCAGTCTTAATTTTCCAATTCAAATGAGAATGTTAGAAACTTTTAATTGAGAATTGAGAATTGACTAGTCTAAGCAGTTTATGCAACCGGTCACTGGTCTAACTGATGAAAAGAGTCCATGAATTCACATTACTACACTAACAAAGTACTTCTAGGAGTAAATTAGCTCAGGAATGTCAAACTTATCATATAGTGTTTTTTAGCTGATGGCATCTCATAGCATTGTCTCATTTCACAAGTTTCAGTCATCACTGTGGGATTACTGTGGCTGTCATCCACCATCAGAGACACTAAAAACAGTAAAGAGAGAGTTGTGCTGCTTCTGTTCCCTCCTCATGGTTGACATTCAATGATTACCTGTCAACACTGCATGCTGGACTGGCTAGCTCATCCTGCTGATTCTTTCATTCTATTAACACCCCATGCCCTCCTTCCATCTCTCTTCTCTCTAACCCACTGTCATATATTGACTTCCAATGCTACGCTCTACCTCCCTCCGCCAACTCTGACCTCTGTCTTATTTCCCAGGGCTTTTAAGTGCCCACCATTGTGTCCAAAATGGCTTTCCCAAACTTCAAGCATGTGGCACGTTTCAGTCTGAGTGCAAAAAAAAAAATAAAAAAAATAAAAAAAAAGAGAGAGAGAGAGAGAGCGGATTCTACCTCAAAGAAAAACCTGATCGATTCATTCATGCGATTTCAGTCACACTCCAGTGGTGAGGAGATAGCATATAGGGATCGGTCTTGGAACATTGCTTCCCATAAAACTCTCAACGGAGAGTGGCAGGTTCAAATTTCTGTTGACTCCATCTTGGATTATTAATACCTTGAAGATGTTATTTTCAACAAGCTCTCCGATGGCAAGTTTCATTTTTATTTGGGATAAGAATGTTCTGCTAGCTTGGACTTTTTTTTTTTTTTTTTTTTTATAAATGGGAAGATTTTGGCTGTTCTATTCATTTTTAAGTCTTGTGCTGGTCACATCATTTCTCATTTACTCTATGCCATTATTTAATGCAAACAAATGAGATATATTTTATGCAACAGAAGAATTGGATGAGTGACATAATGGAATGACTGATATGGGGATAAAAGTGGAATGTTATTAAACAATGAGTTCCTCTATTGGAGAAGGTGGTATAGTAGCCAAAGTTTAGGGCTGGTAACAAAAGCAAAAAACACACCATTGTTGCTCTAATGGGTCATTCTCTACAGGGATTGTTCCTGGATTAAGTGTAAAGTCACTATGGACAGAACTGCCAGTAAAAAAAACACTAACTGTACAAGTAATGCAGAGGAGAGTGGGGGACTCTATGTCCTTCCTTATGGGAGTTTAGCATCAGGTTTGGGTGGATGAGTGTGTGACAGACAGTGGATCTGAGCATGAGTGTCAAAGTTGTGAACTTTACGGAAATGAGAAGAGGAAATGCAGACTAGCGGCCAATCATTTCAAGCATTTAAACTCTGTTGCTGATAGTGCTGGAGTTACTGTTGGATTCAGTGCTTAATTTTTAGATATTCCAGTGAATGGATTTCAACCTGATTAATTCACATTTTCATTTGTGGCTATGTTGTGTCGATATACATATACATACAGTTGGGGACAGTCGTGGCCCTAAAGGGGCAGTCTGCTCCGGGTGTTTGTGTCCACGGTTTACAGTGTGTGTGTGTGTTCACTACTTACTACTCCTAATGTGTGTGCACTAACTTGGATTGGTTAAATGCAGAGGACAAATTCCGAGTACGGGTTACCATACTTGGGCTTCACACTTTATTGGGGGCAGTTGTTGTCTAATGGTTAGAGAGTCTGACTTGTAACCCGAAGTCCGCGAGTTCGAGTGTCAGTACCGGCAGGAAATGGTGGGGGGAGTGAATGAACAGAGCTCTCTTCCACTCTCATTACCCACAGCTGAGGTGCCCTTGAGCAAGGCACCTAACCCTGCAACAAAAATGGCTGCCCACTGCTCCGGGTGTGTGTGTTCAATACTCACTGCTGTGTGTGTGTGTGCACTTGGATGGGTGAAATGCAGAGCAAAAATTCTGAGTATGGGACACCATACTTGTTTACACGTCACGTCACTTTACACTGTCGAAAAGTTTGAGGTATTTTTTTCTTCTTCTAAGATGTTCCTAATTCAGCATATTAGAATGATTTCTGAAGGATCATGTGACACTGAAGACTGGAGTAATGGCTGCTGAAAATTCAGTTTTGTCATCACAGGAATACCACATTTTAAAATATTATAATATAAAATAACTTTTTTTATTTTAATATATTTCACAATTTAACTGTTTGTACTGTATTTTTGATCAAGAAGCCATAGTGAGCCTTAGTGAGCATAAGAGACTTTTCATATGTGTGTGTGTAAATGTAGCTCTATTTACCATTTCTATAACACACTACTCAAAAGATTTTATTAAATGCAAATGACAGCCACAGCCCTTCAATACAACAAACAAATCCCTCACAGACAGACTCTCCATTTAGTCCTGTTAATCTATCCTGGTAAATCTCTCAGATAATTCAGGTCTCCTGTGCCTGTGTGCAAAAATCAATTAAACGGCCAGCGGTCATGGGAGAAGGCCATTTCACTTTATCATGAGTTTGCTGTGAAGTCAGCACAGGAGAAAAGAGAAAGAGAGAGGAGTAGTGGAGAGGTCAGGGTTGTGAACTCAATCAACTCACTGGTTATTGTGAGACCCTCAAACCCAGGGGGCCACTGTCATCCTGTCGCCACTGACTGGCCCTGCTGCAGGTGCTTAGACATGGATGGTTAAACAAGTGTAGGTACAGGTCAGGTCACGTTGCACATTGATGGCCTAGGGGACGAGGAAGGAATTCATATGAGGACAGTATTACAGTCCTGCACCTTAGCTCAAACAGGAAACAAACTTCTGAGGCATTCGGAAACAGGTTTCTTAACACCACTCACCGCAAACATTATGGTAAACTAATATACTTTCATCGCACCCAGCATGACATAACTGTCATCTTAAGCTTTCATTCACCCTCTATTGTTTTACTTGCAAAACAAGTAAAGGCCTCCAAATTAAGTTATATTACTGATGTCATTTAAAAGGAGTGCAAGAAATGTCAGATTATTAATATATTTGAGAACATTAAAGATTCAATTTTACAACGTAATTTGGAGCTTCTTGGTGATACAGAAACAATAGAACATGATGGATCACATGATGGATTAGCCAGCAGCCATATCACCCTGTAGCCCAAGACTGGTTGCCCACTGAAGCTAAGCAGGGCTGAGCCTGGTTAGTACCTGGATGGGAGACCTCCTCAGATCCACCTCCCAGTATAGGGATGGGAACACTATACTGTCAAAAGGCACCGTCCTTCGGATGAGACGTTAAACCGAGGTCCTGACTCTCTGTGGTCATTAAAAATACTGGCCCAATTTGCCCATTGGCCTCTGTCCATCATGGCCTCCTAATCATCCCCATATACTGATTGGCTTTATCACTCTGTCTCCTCTCCACCAATAAGCTGGTGTGTGGTGGACGTTCTGGCACAATATGGCTGCCGTCGCATCATCCAGGTGGATGCTGCACATTGGTGGTGGTTGAGAAGATGCCCCCTTCCATATGTAAAAGCGCTCTGAGTACCCAGAAAAGCACTATATAAATGTAACAAATTATTATTATTATTATTATTATTATACATCCTAACATAACTGGTGAACAGGTAAATACTACTGTAGTCAACAGCTATTTTAGCTATTAAGCAAAAAAAAAAAGAGACCTATGAAATAATACTGTCCGGTCTTTTGTTTGTTACGGAGATCAAAATCAAGAAGACTCCATTTATATCCTTCCTGAGCAGGAACATAAATCCATCCATCCCTCCATCCCTCCTTCATTCATTCAGGTATTTTCTGAAAATTTACCTTGATATCAATTATGACATGAATAAAAAAAAATCCTCTATAATTCCGTCACACCTGTGGATTTGTGGCTTATTAAGGGAATTTAACATGTGTTGCTCTCCTGGTAATCCATGGAAGCCTCATGCTAAAGTCGCCTGAAATGTAAATCTGACACAAGCTGCGAAAATTGATGGATACAATTAGCTTGTCTACTAGCATATGCTGTGCTCCGAGAATTCAAATTGGTGTGATTAATTGTGAAGCAAATGTGTGCAGACAAGCAAGCTTTAAAAAGACAAAGCGGCAGTAAAGAGTTTCAACATGGACAAACTTGAAGCTTTACTGCATGAAATCAATTTCACCCAAATATGATAAGGAAATTAATTTTGAGACAGTTTAATCAAATAGTCTGCCATTTCAATTAATTTGATGAAAACTCTTTGTGAACTGGCTACCAGTAACAATTACATGCAAGGGTATAAACAAGTAGCCCCTGGACTGCAATTATGTTAAACAGACCGGCAAGGATGGAAAACTTAATCATTTACTCTAACTACTCGATTTAGAGTCAAAGATGACATTTAAGTGCCAGAGTCTGTCTGAAATTGACCTATGCCCTGAATTCAATGGAAATACAAAATTTGATTAACTTTATTGCAATTTCTTCAATTACGGAGGTCATTTTCAAAGGTACTTCTATTTTGGAGAGTTGTCAAAAGTTTTTACATTAAGCTGCAAGTGAATCACACTAGCAAAAAAAAAATATATAACAAAGGTTAGGCTTTAGCTATGGTCATAATAAACAGCCTCAAATCATTACCAAAGAAAATTGCATAACATAAGAGTCTTTCTCAGGTAACAGACAGTCCTTTTAAAATAATTGAAGGATTATTCCTCGTTCATGTCTCTCTCTCTCTCTCCTTCCGTATTTTTTCACCTATGACTAAACCTCTTTCTTTTAGCGAGAGATTGTTCAGTTTGGTCTAAGAATACAGAAGGACAATAGCTTCAATGATTCAGACAGCATGTTCCCAGCGCCGCAGAAAGCAGCTGGATTTCACCATTGAACTGATGGAGCCACAATAATCCACTTTGCCTTACAATGAAATGCTGATTTAAAAATAAGTTATGGTCAGTGGGTAGAGATCTATAGGTCGATCTTTATCTCCAGCAGCTCAAAGAAGCATTCCTGAATCCGTGTGCTTATCTCAGAATCCCGTTTGGGCTACAGCAGGCCAGCTAATCCCAATAAATGCATTCACTCATCTGAATGGACAGAGAATAGCTGGTGTGAGCCATTTATTACACATTGTCTGTTTTCCACGATGTCTGCATATAGCTGTGCAATATCCCAGAGGGTTAGATCACAAATGAGATCTCTTTAATCCAATTTCTTTCTCCTAGACAGTAGTGAGATTAAACTGAGACTTTGTTTCCCAAAGTTTCCTTTACTCAAAACTAAATTCTGTTACTCATCCCCATTTGTTCATGAATTGGGCCGATCCGGTTCTTGAGTTCAACTCACTGACTCAATGAGCCAGTTGTAGCCATTAACAGCTCACTGGAGGGGAAGATTATCAGTTGAAAAACAACTTCAATTTTAATCTGTTTCTCACACAAACCAAGTAATGCCCAGATAGCACCACAAAGTCAGAGTTTTTATATTTTGGGGAGAAATCAACCTATGAATGGCTTAGGTTTAGTTGTCTCTGCATGTTAAATGACAGATGAAGGTACCTCAATCTAATATCTTTCACACTACACCCAAAAATACGATACTATTTCTCCATGTGTCTCTACTACCATGGAGCCCCTAAAGGGACGTGGTGGTAGAAAAAAATTGGGATGGGAGGACATTTTTTATTTTATTTTTTAAAATCTTTTGCGTTCCCTTGCAAAACTTTTGCGTTCCCTCGCAAAGATAATAACGTTTAGCTCACGAGTTATTGATCCGGGAAGTTCGAATCTGTGAATATATTGCCAACTTTACTGAACTCCTTGAGTTAAGCACTGACCGCATTTCTATATTTGAGTCCAACAAGTTCAAACTCTATGATCCGTGCATTATTTGTGTGCATTATTAACGTACGGAGCTGAAACACTACTGCCAGCCAGTGGGACATTAAACAGGAAGTGTTTGTCCGAGCTCACAACAGGTTTTAAAAGAGATTGCAACTCTATCAGAAACTGTGCTCCTCATATTTAGAAATATCTACAATCATCTAAGGTCTCATACAATCATCAAGAGTTAAGTCTACAAAAAAGATAAAATACATAAGCTCAAAGCATTCAAAACAAACATTTCTCAAAGAAATTTAAATACCAAATCATGAGCTACATAGCACACATTCATTTTATAGCTCTATACTCTTACTTTTTTACACATGCTGTTCAATATATTACAGCATTTTTATGTGTCAAGCGTGAACAGAACTCAGACAATTTGTAAGCTTCAAGGCACAGTTCATCCAAAAAAAGTGTCATTTTGCTTTTTTATAGATATAAAAAACCAGTTAGTTCAGTTGGACAATAGACGCTACAATCAATGGATAAAAGATGGAAATTCCTGTCTGAATAGTATGCACAACATTAACAGGAAGCAGCTCATGGGAAGAACAGTCTCATGTGTCTTTTTATTACTCATAATAATAAGAAAAGTTCTATGAGAAATATCTAAGATAAAGTTGGTACTTGAATAAATCATAATTGAGAACTCCATTAAGTCCCCTGAACTATGAAAGAGAAACCTCAGGGTATTAAAATATTCCTCCAGGATGACAATACAACCCTTCCACCCCATTTGACATTCTCCTTAGTCTTTTAACACTTCTATGAAGGATTCTTAGTATGATGACAAGAAGTAGCCAAGTGTAACAATTAATGGTAAGGGTGTTGAATGTGTCAAGAAGTAAGCCAACATGATGTGTGGTCTTCATTAGCTGCCATTAAAAGCTGTGAATGTCAAAAACAGACTGAAATAATGAGTGTCTGAGAGCAGGTGCCAGAAAAGACAACTGCAATGTCTCTTGAAGAACTAGTTAAAAAATAAAAGAGAGGTATGACACGTGAGAACAAACACCTGGAGCCCCCTCAGGTGAAGGGACAGTGATCCTGTCAGCACATGAAAAAAAGACTTGTCAGAGCTGATTTTAATTGGCCGCTTTTAAGGTGGCTGGTTTTATCTGGGAAGAAAGCAGAGCCTCTTTTCAAGAGGCAGTGGAGGTTGTGCGTATGAGAGGGAGAGCCGAGAACATCTAGACAGGAAGCAGAAACCAAAAATAAATGATCCGTTCACTCAGAATACTGATATGTGGCGAGAGGAAGTGGAAACGAGTGAGCCGGTGTGTGACAAGAGAGATAGAGAGTGTGTGTAAAAGAATTTAAATTTGTGTTTTTGTGAAACAAAAATCACAGGCGGTTTGAGTTTACAGCGGAGAGGAAGAAGAGAAATTGTAATTAAACCCTTCGCACCGCTGTTCCACCTGACTGCCTCGTCTCGTTAAGCAATTTATAATTAACACAGCGCAGGAGAAAACATCCTCCCCGCCCTCTATGTGATATGATAACTCGAGGTGAGAAACAGGAAGGCTACAAGCTGATGGCTGTCCATCGCGTGTCCAGGGGGAAGCGGGATTATTCTTAAGCGGGTCTGTTCTGTACGACTGCCTGATAAAACTGGGCCCCCCTGGTTGAACAGACACCTGGTTGCAGAAAATCCCAGCAGCCCTCCCCTCCGGAGCAGACCACTAATCAGGTGCTATAGAGAGTTAGAGAGAGAGATAGAGCCAGTAAGAGTTGAGTCCCAAGACAGGCCACAGCTGAGCTCAAACCTGTTAAAGTCAATTATGCCGGGGACGAGTTCCAGGAGAGGGGAGCCATGGGTGAAATTAAAGCCTGGCTCTTGAGGTGACAGACGGCCTTGTCTGTGTGAAGGAATAATCTTATAAACACCTGAAAAATCAAAGCAAAATAATATTACTGGCAAATTAGGCATTACGCAGCAAACAGTTGCACCACATTGGCATGTGGCATTTACTGCAAATTATTCAGATAACCAGTGCTGCCTTGTAGTCCTGTTTACACCTGACATTAAAGTTGGCATGAAATAAATTCACCCTATTTTCTAAATGCATGTTATTAATCTTATTGTGATCTTGTCATCTGTGCATGTTTCATTTTTTTTTTTTTTTTTTTTTTTGACCTTGTAAATCACATTCAGACATGCCTCAACAACTGACAGATGGAACCCTACGATACATTTTTTCTTTTTCCAATCCAATTGACCCTTCGCCAGGAGTTTGATTGACAGGCGATCTAACCAATCATAATGCCAAATCCGCTGTTATGTCCGACAAAGCAGTCAGGGGAGTTAATAGATTAACATTGGTGGACTTGAATTTGAAAAATTGTGTGTACTCACGTCCTTCTGCGGTTGAAACAACATTCCTTCTGATGTTCATTCATGTTTATTTAATGCTATAAATTAACTAGTAGAAAGAGATGATCTGTTCACGAGTCGCTTGAACTGAGGCGGTACAGCGATCTGTCATGACACATTGTAATTGTAAAGAGCCACAAAAAGTTATTTATTGTTTAAATTTCTTTAAAGCTGCAGTCCGTAAGTTTTGCCTCTTTGTCGCCATCTCTGTTTGAAACCTGCAATTGGAGTTATTTGAGGAACTATCATCTTTACGTGGGTTATGCATCGGTACGGCTCCTCAGCGCGGATGAATCTAATGTTTGCTGTCAGTCACCGCACCGGTGTGGATACTGTACTTCGGAATCACAGATTCTGTCTTGAAAGTATGACCAAAATAAGAATTTTCACCAGAAAATGTCATCTGAACAAGTAACATGTCTGCCACTTTTGTTCTGACCAACTGAGAAAAAAAGCATTACAATCATGCTGCCAATGGTGATTAAATCTAACAATCACTTAGCTCGGATCACGTCAAATCGTGCAAATTATTATTATACTTTGCTCTCAAATTGTTAATGTTAACAACATCAGCATTGTGTGACTATGTGTATTTAGTGTGTATTAGCATTACCTGTAGATTTTCTATAGCCACTCCACAGTCCGAAGTCTTTTCCTGTTGACTATGGGTGAATCTCCAGTTGTCACTGATGATTGTCATTTGGACTTTTCTGGATTACAATTCGCCATCAAAATGATAAGTTTAATTATTCCAGCTGCTGTGAGAAAAGGCTATAAATGATCTGCTATCAGCAGCATCCTCACATGCCATTCAGCCTACAAGCTGGGACTCCTCCTCTATGTAAACACATGTGACGTAATGACGCAAAGACGAACAGCGGCATGCTTGAATTTCCCACGGAAACCCACCAGTACCTATTTTATTATAAAACATTATTACAAGCTTACCTTTGTGAATCGGGCTAAGGTAAGAAGATAGTTTTGAACACTGGCTGGTTATGTACTTGCTCAAAAATTGATTTTGGATCATTTTTAACCAAAAAAAGTTATGGACTGCAGCTTTAAAAATTACAATATTTGACATTTGAGACTGTTTGATATCAAAAGTAACCTGCTCTGTCTTGTCTGTCGACGCGCTGTCAGTGTCCTCCTTGCTCCGTAATGTATTTTTCACTGCATGAGAACATTTGGCGTGAGAGCGCCATGGCTTGTCAGACATAGCAACAGTAATTAAAGGGGGTAGGGGTCTTTGCGAATGGTCAAGCAATACAGCAAAAAAGATCTGTCACTGTTTCATTGTGACTAAGATGCGTTTCATATCTAGATATTTTTTTTAACCAGACTGGATTTACACCTGCATTCCAAATGTGATCAGAGATCAATTTGTGACTTTGGTCTTACATAAACTGACATTTATAGTACCAATAATACCAAATTCTAGAAACATTTATGGTTAATTCAAAAAGTTTTGCAGCATTTTTACGAGTTTAAAACTTCATTAAATCTAGATTAAATGCATCTCTTCTTTAGCCAAACATTCACATAATGCACCTCATTACCTTGTACTCCAGTTATATCGGATGAAATTCACATGATTATTTGTTGCTTAAAATGTTATGAACAGCAGCTACGCTAATTATTTTCCATTTGCTTCTCTGTCTCTACCCTGGGATGCCCGTAACTAGAGAGCACGCCAGCTCTAGTTTGGATGCAGCCTCTTGCAAAGATTTCAGATGACCCCACACCTGTGAAGAGATGACGCCAACCCCCGCCAGGACTTCAGATGACGCCAACTCTGAATCAACATGCACCACTGCCAAATTTTCTGTATATTGTAATCATTATGATCACAACTTGTAATAATTGCTTTAATGAGATCATTGTTTCTGCCTAAATGAATACATGACATTAGCTAACTGCATGATTTGTATTGTCTTAGAACTGTACATTTTATGACTTATGGACATTACAATTTAGAGTAATCTGTTATTAGAGGTGACTGTATCAAAGTAATGTAGAAACATGCATTTTTCTGTAAAGCTGCTATGAAATGATATGTATTGTTAAAAGCGCTATACAAATAAATGTGAATTAAATTGAATTAAATGTGGTCTGAGTCAGTCCTCTAAACGTGTTTGCAGTGATATGATCACAATGTGTCTTGGGTGCATTTACACCTGACTTTTAATGTGGTCAAGTGTAATGCAATTGTGATCACAGAAAACATGTTAATGTCAGGTATAAATAAGTCCTGTAAATATTTCAATTAGGACCATGGCATTCTTTTAAGCACAAACACGTGTTCTTTATATGTAAATTAGGTACATTATAGACTGTCAGCACAGCAGTAACTGTAGCCTGTTCAGACACTAAGAGAAGACTGTAAAAATAGGGTCCATGTACTATGTTAATATGGAGGAACTTTCCATTTTAATTATTTTACAGGTGTTTTACCCATATTTGATATTATGCACTGTATTGTGTTGTGCTTTAGGGTTAAAGAAAACATCTGTAAACTTAATGGATATTGTCGTGGTAAAAAAAAATTACCAGTTTTCTGTTCTTTTTTTACTTTTTTTTTTTTTTTTTTTTTTTTAATTTATTACAGTGTATGATGATAACAAAAACATTTTTTTGGCCATCTAAAAATCCAAGCATTGCTTTCTTTTATTACACGAGGTTATTAAAAAATTGCAGGTTTTCTAAACTAAAAATGAAATGAACACATCAAATGAATGAATCAAATGCAGCTTGACATAGCACTGGTTATACTGTAAACACGATGAATGTGTGCTTACATGACCTGGATCTGATATCTGATGGGTTGACTGAAAGCTTAGGGAAAGGAGCCAAAAAAGGAAATGCTGTTTTTGTATATCAATTATCAGAAACCACTTAGAAATTGTCAGAACAATTAGATATTGTCAAAAGTTACCACATACTGTTTCCCCCCACCCCCACATATGTGCAGGTCTGTGGCCTTTCTCCCACTTGTATGTTTGCCTTGTTACAAATTGCCGTGAAACTGCAATCAGATTGCACAAACATGCTCAACTTT
Source organism: Mylopharyngodon piceus (assembly GCA_039654765.1). NCBI lineage: Eukaryota > Metazoa > Chordata > Actinopteri > Cypriniformes > Xenocyprididae > Mylopharyngodon > Mylopharyngodon piceus. The sequence continues at coordinate 22,029,796 of CM077441.1, forward strand.
GTGTGTTTGCACCATTACTAATTTGCATAATTCTTCTAGGCCTTAAAACAACACAGACACTGCTTGTGAATAAATTATGCTATCAGCAGCCGCAACTCATTCTCAGTGAAATGTCTTTAAATGCTCTTAGAATGAGGCCACAGTGAAATATTTGCTTTCTGAGCACATTTTAATGGTATATGAAATTAAACTGTCAAAATGAAGTCCTCATTCAGTTTTTATAGGCTAAACATGTCCATTAAAGCTTAAAGTGTCTGTGTCTAACAAACTACACTCAGATACAGCTAACAAATTTGTTGCTAGCTAACAGCTCAATGAATTCAGACTGTCCTAAGAGTCACAAGCACATTTCTAACATATTGAGATAATTCTAAAGTATTCTAAGGTCTAAGCTAGGGGTGTCGCGATATACCGTTATTGACGTTAACCGTGATATTCAAAACATGAAAAATCATATTGTGTTAATTAAGGGTGTGACAATATATTGCGATAACCGTAATATTTAAAATTAATAATACACATGATAATATGACACATAAATAATCCAGCGCCAGTACCTGGTTGACATCCCAAAGTACAACAGGTGGTGGTATTGCACCTTAACGCTGCCATCTGACATAAAACAGAAGAAGATGCAGCGCGCGCAGCTGCTACTGCCGTGCAAAATCATGTCGGCTGATAAGACGACGAGAAGGAAATTCTCTACACAGCAGAGCATGTGAGCGAAAACGTTTTTAGTTTCATATTTATCTTTAAATATTATAATGTTATTTTTTAATTTAATCTATGTTGATTACGAAAAGTGAACAGCACGAGTAAGATAGGATAGCTACATCATAAGATGCGCAATATATCGGGAGACATGGAGTGGGTCAGACATGATTTTGACCACTTCATTAAGTTTTGTTTTGTAGAAAGCCTTTCGTTAAAGCGATTTTCGTTTTTTATAAATTGTATCTTAATTTTAATCAATGTTTCATCAACCAATTGCCTGGATTTAATAAATAAGAAGCAAATATAGCAGACAATATAATGGAGGCGCCGACGCGATCACTTGCACGTGAACTGGAGCGCGTCTCATAAATGAACGGAAATAATTCAAAACGAAAAGAAATAGGCTACTCTCTGATTATGTAATCCGTATGAAATGTGCATTTAAAATGCAGATAGAGACGTTTTAAATGATTTAACATGGAGAATTAACACACCATTCTGACAGTATGGTTTGTCTGGTTTCAAGCCATCTCGGATATTTTCGTAAGGATAATGTATATTTATAATATAAATATATCGATATATCGATATATCTATATCGTGAATTCTTTTGGCCACGATAACCGTGGTGTGAAAAATCTGATATCGTGACAGCCCTAGTCTAAGCTTTTTTTTTTTTTTTTTTTCTGGAAAGTAGTCATACAGTACAGCCAACATTAGCCTCAACACATTAGTTAGCTAGGTGTGCAGTACAATATAAATATGGGATATGCTTTATTAGCATTTATTTCCCAATAGCATTATAGTTTTATTTCACAAATTATTCATCATTTCCATAAAAATAAAAATCTAGTGTGAGCATTTAGAAAGTAAAAAAACTGCACTGAACAGTAAACGATTGCCTGAATAATATTATATATATATATATATATATATATATATATACACACACACACACACACACACACACACACAGGGCTTGACATTAACACCCGCCAACCCGCCAAATGCGGGTGGATTTCAGCTGTGGCGGGTAAGACAGCCACTCCCACTACCCACTTTGGCGGGCTGAATATAATTTCAGCCTACATCCTAATCAAAGTTCGTCGTATCACATAATTACATTTCAATTACAATTCTTTATCGATTAATTTGCTGTTAGTGAAGGCGGGATAGGTGGAATCGCGCTGAATGACACAACAGAAGCGCTCTCTTGCGTGTGCTCTCTCTCTCTCTCTCTCTCTCTCTCTCTCTGTCATACGCGCGATCAGTTCTCCTTGAGCCTGAATGGTCAATACACGCGTACACAGATGTCAAAATGCCCATCGTGTGGAGTATCTCGCGTGAATACAGTCGGTTATGGCCATGGCTTAAGTGGACGTAAACAGGTGGGTGAAAACTGGATATGTGTCAGTATATTACGTCCATGCATTCTGCAGCCCAATTAAATAGGCTACCTGTCTGTCATTAATGTTAATCAAACAACAAAAGATGTTAAATAAATCTATACATGTTAAATAAACCTACTGTATCTGATTTTTTTTAAATTTACTATTGTATTTGTAATTTGCTAATTTTCTTCTTTGTTCTTTTTATATAGCCTAACAAAACTAACTTATAAAATTTCTCATATTATGCTCATATTGCCCACCCCTTGCCCACCTGTACATACCAGCTGATATGCAGTGTAGGCCTAGTCTTGATTTGGGTGGTCAATCTGCATTTGAAAATTTGAAAGGGTTTTAAATATTCTGAATCAAGTAAAATTTTAGCATGTCAAAGTCAACTTAATATGTAATTTCCCAACAGCAAAATTGTGGCCAGTGAAAATGCTGAGTGTAAAAACTCACTAACTTTGGAAAAACCACTAGCCACAGTGGCTGGTGAGCAAAAAAGTTAATGTCAAGCCCTGTATATATATATATATATATATATACACACACACACACACCTATTTCTCTCCTGATGTACCTACCTTATAATAGTTTGTCTCTGAATTAAACAAAAATAAACTTGTGAAAAAAATAAAATGTGCAATGAATGCATAAATCTAAATTACAAAAACAGTATCATATTAATAATCACATTAATCACATTAATAATAGGAGTTTCATTTGAAAAGCATGACATATCAGGCATATTTAAGGCAGAGTGCTTATTATGCAACTTTTAAAAGCTATTTAAATTTAAAGTTTAATAAAATTTTAAATTACATTTCAAATATAAAATATTTTTAAAAGATTTATAAATATAAAATATTAAATTTGATACATTTAAAAAAAAAAATACTTAATTTTTTTTGCTTTCTCTTACCGCAATGCTGAATGTACATATTTTATTTTGCATTTATATTTAAAATTAAATCTTCATTTTCATTCTCTCTATAATCTGAATGTCAATAGGAGCATGTGTGACCTTTAAACCGTGGCATGATGTGACTGAGCTGATTACACAGTATGAGAATATCATTATCATTTCCAGAGTACATTTTCCCTCTGCTCTGAAATAAAGCTTTGATATGCATGTTTCATAGCTTTAGTTAACCTTTATAAGATGTGAGAAGGCTTTTCTGGACCAAATGAGACAAAATTAGAGCACCAGCTCAAGAAAAGTAACAAAAAATGTAATTGTTTTCCATTTCTCAGCAACAATGTCTCTACAAAGCAATAATCAATCCACAATAAAGTAAAGTCAATAATTTGCTTACAGACAGATAAAAAAGTCTCTCATTCTGTCTTGTTTATCAGTTACTTTAGGCAAGTTCTAATTTTAAATGCACACTTCCCAATTAGCTACTGTAAAAGTAGCAATGACAATGAGAGCGGTCATAGGGGTGGCAGGTGAGACCCAAATCCTTGAGAGAGTTCACGGCAGCTGGCATACAGCCTGTGTCTGGAGATAGACTGTTTCTTCATGGCTGACTTCCCCCATTGATCTGACTTCTGTATTAGCGAACGGAGGATTAAACTTTAACCCTTTATGCACATTTCCTGATCCTTTTTGGAGAGTTTTGCATGACAGGATAAATTCAGGATAGAAACACATCAAAATGTAATATTTTGTCCTAAACTAAGGATGGTTCATAGTCCTTCCCAACAACTGCAAACTCAAAAACAAAATCTTAGTATTGATCTATACAAACTTGAGTGACAAAACACATTGGTAAACAGGACTGGAGTTTATAGCAGAAAACTCTTACTTCAGTTTTCTAGTGGACTCGCATTGATTGCTTCAGGTCAAAAAAATCATGCTGTTTTAGTTATTGAAAGCTTTGAAAATGAAATGGCATGAAATGTGTTTGCCCTCCTTTGCGACCCCAGAGGGGGAGTAAGGAAAAGATATGTCAATATAAAACTTCACATACCTGTATATCACATCACACATCATATTTTTAAGCAACTTTGAACCGATTTATGAGGTTGGAATGAAAAATATGAGTGAAAAGATGTCTGAACAGAAACACTGATCTGCACTTCAGAAGCAGAGGAGAATAGGTTAAAAAAAATAACTAAAAATGCATGACTTAGGTGTTTGAGACAGATGTAAAGACAAATGGAAAGGAGAAAAGAAAATTGCTGAGGAAACTGCTACTCCTTCCATTCACTAGGAAGGAAACGATGCACAGCGATCAATACAAGCCAAGCGTAGCGATACTTCCTGAAAGGCAAGTGTCATAGTGTTGATTACTACTGGCCCCAGGGTAGGTTGTGAGACCTACAGTAACTGACTATGCTTTGTGTTGTCTCTGATGGTCTGCACATCATTTTACTGGGCTGTTCTCTGAGCAGTGACCCTGCTGGGGAAGAAGTCAGAGGCCATGTACTCATGCGGCTATGCTCATAATTATCCAGTCTCAGAGGTGTGAAATCCAATACTGCAATTTTCAGAGTTCCCCTGACAGGTGCATCATGCTTTTAAATGTCATCATAACATTTTATACTCTGGAACGTTCCAAAACGTTCTACTGATTGCATCATCATTATCTTGTTAAAACTCATTTCATATTTGTATTTGATCAATATGGCAACTAAATGTCCTTATGTTTACTTCTATGCAAAAAAAATATTTTATTAATTTTGCCTTTTCCGTTAAAAACATTTAAACATCCTTAAAACGAGATAAATTAACTCGGAAAAAAAAAAAAAAAACTGCACAAGATATTAAAACATATATATTGAATCATTTTTATTATGATTAATAAAAATAATAATACTGATAATAAAACCAACAATAATAATAGTTAGGGTTAGATAATTTTGAGGAAAGGGATATTATTGGAATGGAATTATGGTGCGTTCAAGTTATGTGAGAAAGATCGTATTTACAAGTTGAATGCACGTGAACTCCACTACAATGTTTTAAATACTAGTGGGAAGCTTGGGATTTTCTTTAAAGAGTTAGTTCACCCAAAAATGAAAATTCTGTCATTAATTACTCACCCTCATGTTCCACACCCGTAAAACCTTTGTTCACCTTTGGTACACAAATTAAGATATTTTGATGAAATCCGAGAGCTCTCTGACTCCTCAACAGACAGCAATTTAGCCACTACTTTCAAGTACTAAAGACATTGTTAAAATAGTTGACGTGACTGCAGTGGTTCAACCTTAATTTTATGAATTGATGAGAATAGTTTTTGTGTTTTTGTGTGCAAAAATGAAATAAAAATAACGACTATTCAAAAATATCCTCTCTTCTGTGTCATTCTCTTACACTGTTTACGTCCAGCGCTTCTAGATTCTACGCCAGAACGGCGAGTCATAATTGGACAGCTCCTGTGTCAGCATCACACGTATACGTCATGCTGCTCACGTGAACAGCGTCTGCCAGCATTCTGGTGTAGAACCTGGAAGCGCTAGACGTAAACAGCATACAGTATGAGAACGACAAAAAAGAGACTATTTTAACTATGTCTTTAGTACCTTTCTGTAACTTGACAGTGGTGGTTAAATTGCTGTCTGTTGAGGAGTCAGAGAGCTCTCAGATTTCATCAAAAATATCTTAATTTGTGTTTCAAAGATGAACGAAAGTCTTACAGGTTTGGAACGACATGAGGCTCAGTAAATAATGACAGAATTTTTACATTTTTGGGTGAACTAACCCGTCGAGCCCTGACCTCTACGAGTTGGGGGCGTGTCAGTGAGAAACATGGCAGAATACTACAATATTATAGGTCAGTGGTTTTCAAGTACATTAGGCCCACTAGGGGCCTCAGAATAGTAACAACACTAGAATACAAATGTTTTTGTGAATTAAAAAAAGGGGGGGGGGGGGGTCTTGCAATATTTATTCGGAGAGGAGGGGGGCCTTGGCGTAAAAAAGGTTGGGAACCACTTTTATAGATATTTAGCAGTGACATTGTCAGGCTTTTCTATTTACAACGAAGTAAGCTAATTGCTTGCACAAAATATGATAGCATTATAATATAACAATATAACATGTAACAATACAGTTTACAGTGGCTTCATAAATTAAAAACAAAGCAACATGCACATTCTTTGTTCTTTTTCTAGAAGTAGCAGTGCTGTATTTTTGTATAATTAATTAAGAGAGGGTAAACCGCCGTCTTATTCTGACAAAAGTGAGTTGAACGCACCTGCCGTTATAAACATGACTTCCCACATCGTAAATACGAACTTCCCAGGAGGACTTGAAAGCACCATTAGAGCACAGTGTAGGACAGATTTGAACCAGCATCATCCACATCATGCTTTAAGCACATATTCCAACTGCTAGGCCATGACTCCAACAAACAGATGATTTTATTCAAAGCAACATATAGAGTAAATGGCAGGAACAGTGGAGCAAACTGGCATTGACAAGGCACCTAACAGTCCAATTCACATTGCGCTGACAGACGGGAAGTGACGCTTTGTTGGGTTTTGTCGGATCAGTGCGTTAACTTTGTCGGCATCTGTTGGCGTTGGTCGGAGCTTGTTTATTTTTTGTTTATATTGAATGTCCGAGAAGTTATGTACTGTAATCCGGCCACTGTTCGCGTTGGTCGGCGTCTGTCGTTGCAGTGTGAATTGGCCTAAAGATAAGATAAACAACTACTTTTTACTAATATGAGACAGTGTTGAGACTGATGAACCACCAGAATTTATCAGTAGAAGCTACATACTCAGTGACTGTCAATCATCTCTCCCAGTGTGTGCTAATTTCAGCAGGCTGCTGTTTGTTTTCACACCGCCGTAGGATATGAAGATCTCAACAATGCTTCAGTCCCTTATCAAAGGCGACGGGCACGGCTGCCGGACGCCCCTCTGACCTTCCCTGCTGCTGGGCCTATTACGCAGCAATTAGCAGCTGTGGCCCGCTGTGGCCGGGAGGACAGCTGCTGCACCCACATGGCAGTAATTCAATAAGAGCTCCCCGCAGGGCGCGAGGAAACATGAGAGCACCTCTCTCTCACACCTTCTAGAGAGATATACACACTGAGTGGGCTCCTTCAACGGGAAGCATTGACCCTGTGCCATGAAGATCTCTCAAATGTGTGGAGGCAGCAGGAAATATTGCTGAGCTTTGCCATATGGTTGATTGGATTTAGTTTTGGGAGAATTGGATTAAAGGCTCGTCAGAAATGATGCAAACTCTTTAGTATGATGATGGCCGACAATCGCGAGAGAGGAATTCTGTCATAATTGCATTATTCACAAATTCATTATAATGATGAAGGCTGTAGCACACAAATTTACGGCTACTCGATGAACCTCTTTGCCATTTGGTGGAGTAAGATATCGGCTCGAATGGTTTTGAGAGAGAAAGAGAGATAGAGAGAGAGAGAGAGTTAATTGCCAACATAATAGGTGACAATACAACTACATCATTTAAACAGATGTAAAAGGATATGAGTGTTTTCAACGACTGCTGATAAAACACATTTTGTGTTGTAAATGTGCTCTAAAATCCTCTTTAAAAGATTGTAATTATTCCACTGGGAACTTCTACCATAATCCAAGGTAATTATTGGCATTAATGACTACTAATAGCACTTGTGTGAAGAAAAAGCGAAACAAAGGAAACCGAAATACTAAAGCAACCCCGGCAACAGTGCATCTGGGTAAACACACGAGAAATTGCTCAATAAATCACCGCCCTCCTTCGGAGCTGGAGGCAAAGCTTATGATGTGTCATTTCGGCAGTCTTTTCATCAGTAAATATGAGGGCTCCTTCAGTGAGGAGTATCTCCATCAAACGCAGAACTCCTCACAACACTCCAACAACTTCCGTTTGATGGCTCACATTCAATGTAAATGTAAAAGGAAAAAAATAAATGCAGGAGATGAGCAGAAAATCTTTTTGTCTTCAGCATGATAAATGAAGAGGTGACAAGTAAGCCTTGAGCTCTGGGTTTACCTATGCAGGAGTTTCTGTGTGTGTGTGCGCGTGCGTGCGCGTGTGCGTGTGTGTGTGCGCATGTGAAAGATTGAGTATGTGGTGTGAATGTAAAAGGGGGGGGGGGGCAGTAAAGGAAGAACTGCAAAGCATGCATGAGGAAAACAAATGGCAAAGTAACTCATATAATATGATACTCAGGAATATTTATCTCTGTTTGATTGATGTAGAATCAGGGATGGGGTAATGTATGATAATATATTACTTCAATAAATGCAAAAATATGCTGCTTTGAACTCTTAAAACAAAGTATAGAAATTATTTGAACTTTTGCACTGCACAATGAATGTAAAATAATCTTTTTTATGTCATGGGAATGACTGATGTCCTAAAATCATAATGCTAATATGACTGAAACCACATGACAAAGTATGTGGACAATCATTAATGGGATTACTTATTTCAGCTACACCAAAGCTGCATTAAATCAAACATACATTCAAACAATCCCCTTAGACAAACATTTTTAGCATAATAGCCCTTTTATGTTCCAGCATGACAATATGGTGTGGAAGAACCTGCACAAACCCAGACCTGAAGCCCACTAAACACCTCTGGATGATTAGGAATGGTGAATTTAAGCTAGATACCTTTAACCAACATCACTGCTTGACCTCACTGATGATCTGGTTTAAATGGGAGCAAATTCCTGCATCCATGTTCCAACATCTTGTGGAAAACCTTCCTAGAAGATATTTTTGATCCGATAAGTTTCCTAGAAGAGAATAACCCCCTATATAATGCCCATAGTTTTGAAATAAAATGTTCAAAAAGCACATACGGATGGTTTTTATGGGTCCACATAGGCACAACACATAAAAGTCATAAACAAATTTGGGAAATTTACAATAACTCTTGTGTGATATTGTAATATTTTTTGGCAAAAAAAAACAAAACAAAAAACAGCAAAACAGCATATTGCAACCCCATTGGTTCTAATATGTTAAAGGGACAGTTCACCCAGAAATTTAAAATCTGTCATCATTTACTCCCATGTTGTTCCAAACCTGTATGACTTTCTTTCTTCTGTGGAACATGAAAGATATTTTGAAAAATTATGGTAACCAAACAATTTTGATGACCATTGATTTTGGGATCATTGATGTAAATCTCAATGCTAATACAGTATATAATTATTACTTACAATAGTATTACTTATTCAGATATAAACTTGGAGTCCAAAGTTGAATTGAATCATTCCAAAATTTTCTACAATAGGAAATAAAGACTAAGATTTACATTTCTAAAAACCTACAGGATGCATCAGCTTTAGTGTGCTCAACATTTATCTTCTGATTTGTCTTGGAAAATCCCACAAAATATAATTACATTTAGCCAGCAGGCATGACTTGTTGGGCTAAAAGTATGCGGGAGTTTGGATTACATCTAACCTTGACTTCACCTAAAGAACTCTGAGAAACTCAGACAGCTAGCATCTCCACGAGAGCAATGCATTACTTAATCAACTGATAACAAAGCCAGATAAGGTCTCAATTCCATTAGGGACTAAAATAACTCTCCAAGTTCTTGTTTGTATCTTTGAGTTAGTGGAGGTATTTGCAAGGTCCAGAAGGGAGGGACCGAGCTCTTAATGAGGTCCTCTGTTAGATGTGTCAGCAGAACCGGACAGCAAGAGTGAGAGCGCTAGTATAATTACAGGCATTTTATGATGTTGATAGTCTCACAATTATCTCTAGATGTAACACAAGACAAATAAACACAGGTGATCGCTGTCTGCAACAGAGACTCCTCTGGAAGACCATTTTAATGAGTGTGAGTGCTAAATTAATGACAAAAACAACAGTTGTGCTGTCTGCTTTACCAGAACGACATCCAACCATTATGTCCAAATATACTCTCTGATATCTTTTTGCATTCGCTACGGCACAACAACTTCACGCAAGCGTTGAAAAGCACAGCAGCAAGGCAGTAAGATGTAAATAGCTGCTTTTTTCACTGTTAGATATCATCTCGGTTGGCGTTATCTCTCAATAATTGAGGATAAAGTCGGAAATGGAGCAACTTGGATCAACAGCAATGAACTGATGGCTGTTGTTAATAAATAATGCAATCAGTGCTTAATGCACTGAGGGAATACACGGCCCGCTGTGATTGGAATAGTAATTGAAAAGCCAACAAGTAATGCCATAATGAAGAGCAAGAGATACAGAAGGGCTAGTTTAATCTGCTCTTTAGTTCTTTCACTGTATGTTGAATACAAGCTGCTCTGGATTAAATGACTCACTCTTAATGCTAACACTTGAATAAAAGGGCACTTTAGACCGCTTAAACAGTAACTTTTTCATATAACACAAAATCCTTGCTGTTCTCCAGCCTATTGACCTTTAAAGACCTAAAAGACAAAATGCAAGAAGGTCAGAACATTTAATTTATACAGAGCTAATTTATTCAGACCTGAAGCAAACCCTGCTCACTTGTTCTATCACTGTTCGACCAAACTCAATATGATGTGTATTTTCTGCCCACACTGAAAGTGAAAATGCAGTGTGACAACACAAACATGGAAAATTAGAACATATTGAATGCTTAATGTAAGACTATAGCTATATGGAGCAAGATTATGAGGTAATGATTTTTCATAGTGGGCAGAGCAACCAGCACGAAACAACAAATAGGAACTAAGCAGCTAATTAAATGCTCTGTTTGTCGCAGTGGTTAGGACAAGAAAGATCATTATGAAAGCGTCGCTTTATTGTGTTTGGTCTGTTTAAAACTAATTTAGAATTGTACTGTAAATTCCCCTAATAGCTGACTGATTAATAAAAAAATACAATGAACTATACTATTTACTATTACTATTTTTAAGGTTTTTGAAAGAAGTCTCTTATGCTCATCAAGCCTGCATTTATTTGATCAAAAGGTAACACTTTAGTACAGGGAACGTGTATTCACCATTAACTACGACTTTTCCCTCAATAAACTCCTAATTTACTGCTTATTAATAGTTAGTAAGTTAGTTGTTAAGTTTATGTATTGGGTAGGATTAAGAATGTAGAATAAGGTCATGCAGAATAAGGCATTAATATGTGCTTAATAATTACTAATAAACAGCCAATGTTCTATTAATAGGGCTGGACGATTAATCGAAAAGTAATCGAAACCGAAATTCAGAACCTCTAACCGACGTAATTTTCCCATGTCGGTTATTTCGTTTTTTTAATCCTATTAATACTTCCCACTTAAAAACATACTACCGCGTGTGTAGCCACGTGACTCCGCCCCGTCCAGTCAACAGGCAGGTGAACGCCGAGTCACACAGAGATGGTAGGCGAGCAGTGAGCCTTGCGTCTTCACTAAACTTTGTCAGTTTTATGTGTTTTAAGGTTTGCCAGTTTGGACATTCAAGTGATTTAGACGATCGGATGTGTATTATTATATCGAGCTACCGTGCTCGCGCAGCTGCACTGTGGCACGAACACTCATACAAACAGTAGCTGTGCAAAACATGAAGATCGCGCACACTGAGAGGAGCAGAAACTAGTTGTCAGCGCTGTCCTGTGATTTATCACTAAAGTAGCTTAGAAACTCAAAAGTTATTATAGCATATATTTTTCTACTTTTGAAGTAACTATTTACAACAGCTTCACAATTAATAGAGACACGGTATGACTAATTCACACACGGAATCCCTCTCATTATGTACTGGTACTGTGCTAATTTATCTTTATCTGATTTTCAACGAGCAGAAATCTGTAAGAAATGTTACGAACCAAAAAATAAAAATAAAATAACTGCTGAAAGTGAGCTATGTCAGATCACTCTTTCAATAGGAAAAAATATCCCACCTTTAATGGTCAAGCATATTTACAGTACAAACCTTGTAAGTGAACTATGAGGACAAAAAATCGTTCATTAATCGTAATCGAGGTAAAATGTTCAGTTAATCGAGGTTTTGATTTTAGGTCATAATCATTCATCCCCTCTAGTAATATGCATGCTAATAAGCAATTAGTTAAAAGACCCTAAAATAAAGTGTTACCGATCAAAAATACAGAAAAAACAATATTTTGAAATAATAAGTTAAAATAGTGGTTTTCTATTTATACTTTAAAATAAGATGCATTTCTGCACAGCATGTATTTAAAATAGAAAACTTTTGTAACAATATACACTACAGTTCAAGCATTTGGGGTCAGTAATTTTTTTCTTTCTTTTTTTTTTTTAAAGAAATTAATACTTTTATTCAGCAAGGATGTGTTAAATTGATAAAAAGGATAGTTAAGACTTATATTGTTAGAAAATATTTCTATTTTGAATAAAAGTTGTTCTTTTTAACTTTTTATTCATCAATGAATCCTGAAAAAGTATCACAGGTTACAAAAAAAATATTAAGCAGCACAACTATTTCCAATATCGATAATAACTGAACATCAAATCAGCATATTAGAATGATTTCTGAAAGATCATGTGACACTGAAGTAATGATGCTGAAAATTCAGCTTTGCCATTATGAGGATAAACTACATTTTAAAATATAATAAAATAGAAAACATTCTTACAGTTTAAAATAAATATTTAACAATATTCCTGTTTTTACTGTATTTTTTAAATAAATTAAAAAAACCAGTAACCTGATACTAAAATATTGTGAAGTTCTCAGTAAGAGGAATTCCAAGAATTCTGTTGACAAGACTTGTAGAAATACCTTGGAAAAAATATTCTAAATCCTTGACATTTTCATTCTCTCTTATCAAATATTATTTATATGTTATGATAAAGAACAGAAAAAAATATATATATTGGATGATTATATCTAGAGTGCAGGAGAGCTGCAACAGAAAAAAAAAGAAGAACTTTTAATTGTTAAACATTAAACATTAAACAATTAAACATTTAATTGTTCAAGCTCAAGTTCCATTAACAGTAGCTGTCAATTTCATTTTTGTCCTCCGCAAATGTTCTAATTAGGCTCTGATTTCACTCACAGCACTAACTCTAATCAACACTTACCTCAACTATATCCAAAAACACCAAATGACGCATTTTTGACAAGAATAGAAGCCCATTTTAAAAATAACAGTCTGAAAGTCAATGTGACATCTCCAATCGCAAACATGTCACACGTAGACGACTCAGTGCGACTGCGTTTATGACAGACACCAGACACAACATGTTGTCATCTGTCTACTGTGAGTGACTCTTTTATGTGATTGCTGTGGACAGCCACCTAGACGAGACACAAGGAGACATTATCAAGCTTCCTTCAATTCTTTGGGTCGCCTGTCGCCAACGACACTGTAGTGGTGCAGTGAAGTAACTGTGGGGTAAATTCAATCGGAGGAGGGTTAGGTGACAGGTTCAATCAGTCACCACCTGATTGTGCCTTTTCTTAGATTGAGGTCTGGAGGTGAGATGAAAAATAACACAGTAATTTGTTTCAGAAGCATTGCTATTAGGTCTCTAAAACTCATAGTGCCAATGTCTCGAATGCCCAATGGCAAATAGAAAGCAAGATGTTCACTTGATGATTGCTTACACTGCGCCATTTTTTCCTGAGCAGTCCAAATTTATGAATCAACATTTCTTTTTGGCTTTGAGATAAATACCAACCATCTTCATTGCTTATCTGTCTGATCTGAGTTATTCTACTTTTTAAAAACACTCTAGCTGCAAATAACTCCATTTTAAAGCGGTTTTGAGAGAGGTGGTTTCACAAAATCCACAAGATTGCGCAATTCATCTCTGGTGAATCACTGTCAGGTACAATCTGGGAAATCTTTACATCCCATTCTGCTATACAGATTTACTTTCTTTTATTTCTAAGGTAAATCCACTGATTCCACACAGCGACTGGATGTTCACAGGGTATTGATATTTTAGAAAGAAATAATACCACTAAAGGATGACCATCAACAGCTTTGATGAACGAAACCTCAAGGCAACTGACAGGATTAAACAAAACCTGCTTCATTCTGTGCACTGCATGTCAAGACAGAGGAAGCAGGATAGATAGAGAGCGCATGCTTCCTGTTCAGAGAAGCGTACTGAGATCTAACATAATATATAGCATAAACACACTGTTACCCGGAACACTGCAGTTGACAGTTCAGATGATACCAACATAAAAATATCAGTGAACTCTGTCAGGACTGTAAGGGAAGATTACATACAGCACACTGGCATTACAAGAATGTTTAGAATGAATTAGCTTTGTATTATACAGAATTTGCTTATTTGGTTCCAGTCATACATTTCACAACGAATTTATATCAATAAATCTAAATGCCACATGCATAATATTTTATTTCACAAATCAATTTAAGGCGCTTCTAATGAGTATCGCCTAATAGAGCACAACAGTCGGGTTTTGGAAGAATCCCATTCATCTTCTCCAGAGAAATTGAGTTTTAACGATTATGTATAAATATTTCAAGAGAGAACTACAAGAACTCTATGATTGTTAAGAAATGATATATGCTTCTGTACAAGCCATTTCTTTAAAAGAAAAAAATGTAGTAGCCAAATTCCTGTTGAACTACCTACTACCCATGATCCTGATGAAATATAGACCAAATCACAGAAATTGTGTTACCAGCAAATTTCCAGCAAAAGAGCTCAGCAGTGATTGTACTGTCCCAGGAATCTTTGCATATGATGTAAATCAAAGCAGTCTCTACACAATGCATGTTATTATCTGAATGCGTGGAAAACAAAATTTAAAAAAAAAAAATGAATAAAATGTTTTAAAAAATATTGTTTTTAGAATTTTTACAATTAAAAATTACTGTAGGTCAGTAGTATATATATATATATATATAAATACATTTTATACAGTAGTCAACATTTGAAGTGGATCAAAACCTTTCATCAAAGTTGTCCTAAGAACTAAGTTGTCCTAAGAAGAAGGTTTTAGGACAACTTTGATGAAAGGTTTTGATCCACTTCAAAAGTTGACTAGTGTATTTTACCCAATACAAAGGTAACTAACATGAACCAACAATGACCAGTATATTCTTACAGCATTTATTAACCCTTTGTTAATGTTAGTTAATAAAAATGTTCACATTAGTTCAAAGTGCATTATTAATGTTATCAGATACAACTTTTGATCTTAATGTACTAAATGTTGAGATTATCATTAAAGGTGCAATAGGTGATTCTCTACAGAAACATTTTTGTTATACTGATTGAAAGTCTCATATCCTGATAGCAATCATCTATATTAAACAGTCTAAATGCATTTTTATAAATATACTGTATATCATCTGTGGAAGTCATAGGACCCTAAAATGTTCATCCAATCTTTATATTCGGTCCGGATGAAAAAATACGATGTCCTACCTGCCTGTCAGCGTATGTTTTTACATACCCTCGCGCGCCCTCTTCGCACAGACATCATAAGTTTATACAGATTATAGATAGACCTCAGTCACAGAGCACCGCAAACAAACAGCAGCCACCTCTTACAGAATCAAAACAATGAGCTTATGCGTCGTTCACACCATAACTACCGTAATTCAAGGATGCCGACCCGTGACGTTCTAACCGGAGCTATTCACGTCGTCAGACTCAGAATTATGCGTATCCATGTCAACAGTATCAACACCAAAATGAATCTGCAGCAGTCAGGTACAAGCTCTCCAAGCTGTGTACATTCATTATTATTGTAATATTATGTGCTCTGAGACATGAGGTAGTTTAACTCTGTCTCTCGTAACGCTTTGCCAAGAGCAGATGTGCCTTCAGTGTTTTGGAGGAGGCGTGGCTTTGGACAGTGTAAGACTGATGCTGGACTGTCTAGACCAAGAAAGGGCTACTCTTTGAGAAAACAAAGGAAATTAACATTTGAACTCTCTCTTGCAAATTAGCATCCCCATCTGAGACGCAATCACACTGAGTCAATCACACCTCAGCATTGCCTTAATCTACATTTCCTTTCCTTCACCCCCTCTTCCCCCATGTCTTCTCTCTACATGCAGAGATGACCTGAAATTCACCAAAAACTATATGTTTAATGTGAACAGTTATCATACAACACTATACATGTTTGGTATCATTTGAAATGTCTCAGTGCGACTGGTACAAAGGTCTCATTCCCACAGAAGTAAACCAGAAGGTAATAAAGGTTTTTAATGACATTTTTCTAATGTCAAGTATTCATCTTTTACTCTATTTCTGAGCATTTGATGTTTTGTATTGATCATCTCTGTGAATCGGTTTTAAGAGAAAACTGTTAGCTAAGAACTTCTACTGCTATTTAGGAGAACTCTTAGTGGTAAGATAAAATGTTTCATGAATATGGCCCCTGGCCCATAATATTTTGTCTTTAACTTTTTTGCTTCAAATCTGTAATGTTGTGATATATCTTGAAGCTGGTTGGTTTGGTTCATGGTCTTTTTCCTGACGTTTTTGTGACCAGACATGTTAGCTCACTGTGGATTACAAAGAGCTAAGCTCATTCTTATGTACTTCAGGAATTACTTGCCATCATATTCATCAATCAAATGGCCCCATGAAGTGACCACTTAGAGCGTCAGATGGATGAGCTGGAGGAAATAACACAGGTCAAGTTATCTTTGCTTACGCTGAGTCATTACATGTGGACTCACAATGAAAACCAATCAAGCACTGGGCTTGATTGGTTTCCATTGTGAGTCCACATGTAATGAGTGTGTGCAGGAAGTATAAGAGCAAGTAGTATAAGCATAATCATTTTCACATGAGCTCAGATTATTTGCTTTGTGTGCTGTTTAACTTGCAGAATCAGTGGTTTTCTTTCAAGCTCAAAGTTATCATTAAATAAATTAGAAAGCACAGGTCAAGAAGTGTTTCTGTTCTGTCACTTAAAATTTTCAAATTGTAGCTGGTATGTTCATCCACTTATTTTTTAAAACAAAGGCTGTTTTATTTAATCTAAGCTGCTCATTCTGGGATCCACAGCATCATGGGAGATTTCACAAGTAACTCATACAACTTAAGCACAAGTGAAAATGACTCAAGCAGAACTCCTAACAGCACACCACAGTTTGTCATGAACCTCATGATGGTCTGTGACGCCGGCCTGCTGTGCTCTTCTCTCTCAATCATCGATTGAATGAAACACAAGCACATCTTGGAAAACCATGTAGTATATCAGTCATGATTTTTTGATACAGTCTGAAGTTTATTTAACTACAAGAAAACCACAATCTTTTGCTGTCTTCTGGCTGTAAGTCCTGTACTGTTTTACTGTATCATAACTGAAACATGAGCACATTTGGACTATATTACCCATCATTTATTGACAGGAAAAACCACTCTGTAATGATGTCTTCTGACTGTAAATTTCACCATTAAATAATCAATTGCATCCTGCTCTAACAGCTTATGATATGGAACACATCGTATGCAGTATGTTATGTGTTACTTGAGAGCTTATGAATATGCCTGTGTAGTAATTTCAGTAAGTATTCCTATAAAATGGTATACCAGACTTTCAGAGATAGAATCTGTGGCCGGTTGCTAAGACTAGTCTTACAAGTTAGTCATTAATTATTTTTCTTCAAGACTGTTCACATCTTTTTTATGTCAGTTACATAAAAATGTAGATTAGTCTAATTTTATAACAAAAAGTAAGACTGATTACCCCTAACTAACTACTAGTTGGTCAAAATAGTACTTAAAAACAGTCTTAACATAATGGTTGTGTTTATGCAACTGGCTCCTGGTCAAAATCACACTTAATCTTGATCATTTATTTACACAATGGCAAGAAAATGAACAGGACAGAAATAAAGATCTGAAGTTATATTATCGTAATTTTCGGATGGAATATGGATGAAACAGGATGGAAAATGATATTGACAATAGGGCTGGGCGATATGTAAAAAATATTTTATCGATAATCGCCTTAAAAAATATCGCGATATCCGATAATATCGTCTACCCGAGCCCCGCCCCATCCGCCCCCGTCGGAGACAACATAGCCGACATGCACTGTAAACACACATCAGTTTGGTTGCGCTTTATCTGAAAATAGCCTGCAAATCAATAGGCATAAACTTAATTAAAGGTTTGTTTTTCTTTTCTTAGTTTGTGCTTTAGTATAAAACATTAGCTTTGTTGTTATGTTAATGTTGTTAATCATTTCCACACTGCTCTTATCAAGTGTTTGAAATGAATTTCGTGAAGAGAACTGTTGAATTGATTAGAGTTTAACAGAGTTCATTGTGAAGGTGGACATTCTGGTGGTGATTGTAAGAATGATGCATGTTGATGTCAAATGTGTCTTGCCTATTTTTTCTTAAGGTCCGATGTTTCTCTTTCAAAAATTAAAGAGAAACATCGGACACATTTCATTATGATACGTTTAATTTATTTAATTTTAATGCGTAGTGCTGTTTTTTATACTTGTAGTTAAGCTATAATGTATTTGTTATTTGTCTAAAAGCGATTAAAACAATTTGATTCGTTCTGCATGACCAAAAACGGAAAGGTTATTTTTTCTCATGTTTGAGAGTGATGTGTCCTTACAGGCCTCTTATAATGAAAAAAAAAAAAAAAAAAAAAAATCATCATTTATTTGGAAAAATAAGTAATTACAAATGTTGTTTGTGAATTTTATTTTTCATTTATTTTGATAATGAACAGGCTGCGATGTCAAGCAGTGCTATTAACATGAGTGCGCGCGAGGCGCCGGCGTGATCACTTGAACTGCTTCAACTTAAATACTCATTTTTGGTCATACATAAACTGTAAAGAGTTTAATTATATCCGTGTACACTCACAATAAAAACAAAACATTTTGTTTTTGTAAAATAAAGAAAACAGGTAGGCCTACCACTTTCTTCCATCTTAGTTTCCTTTTTGAACGTGTTTGTGTGGAGAGCGTCGCAAAAAAAATAAATCAATTAAAACAGCATATGGCTTCAGTTTTTTTTTTTCTTTCGTTTTGTTAATCTGTTAATTGTTTAAGTGATATATTTTGTGTATTTATTCCTTTTATTTAGGCTATATGAGTTTATTTTGCGCTGCAGGTGCTTGATGTGAATCCTCCTTTTCTGTTGTTTGCGCATGTAAAACGAAACCACCGGAAAACAAATTGTTATTTTTAATGAGTCATAGACTTTTAGGCTATCCATTCTAATTTAATTTAGCCTTTTAATTCTAATTTAACAAACTTGTCGGTTTAAACAGAAATGAACATTATTAGCGCCGCGGCTAGGCCTAGGTTGATGAATACACGAATCCAATATAGTCTGTTACACACACATGCGTGACAAAACTGTGTATTTGTCCACGAAATAACCTATTCCAGAATAGATTTTTTATTCCTAACCCTATTAGCTACTATAGGCTACAAAATATTTCATTTATGCTATTGCATGTGAATAAATATGTGAATGGTAACTACGGGACTATGTTAAATAAATTTGTATTTTTTTTTTCTCGATATTGGCGATTATCGTCTGTAACTGACTTTTATTATCGACATCGCGATACTTGCAAGACATTGTCGATATACGATAATATCATCATATCGCCCAGCCCTAATTGACAACCGTGAAAAAAAAAGTATAAACTGACTACAAATTAAAATATTCCTAAGAAAATAATTTGTTTGAAACATTTTTGATCAGAGAGGAAAAAAGAAAAACCTAGAATATTTCTTAATAAATTGCTAGTTTTTCACATTGGTGGATATTATACATATTAAAAAATATAAATATATCCATATAATATATTATTACTATTATTATTATTATTATTATTATTATTATTATTAGACACACAAGCATTCAAAGGTTTGGGGTAAGACAACTGTTTTTAAAATTGACAATAATAATAATAAATGTATCTTGAGCACAAAATCAAATATTAGAATGATTTATGAAGGATCATGTGACACTGAAGACTGGAGTAATGGCTGCTAAAAATTCAGCTTTGCCATCACAGGAATTAATATTTTGAAATTACATTAGAGTTTTTACTATATTTTTGATCTTTTGAATGGTAGTGTGTAATAGGAACATGAAAATGACCCATTTAAGTATGAGAGAATAAGAAAAAAAAAAAAAAAAAAAAAAATATATATATATATATAAATATATATATATATATATATATATATATATATATATATATATATATTCCTGTACTGTTGTGCTTGTAAATAACTGATAAACTGAAACACAAGCAAAAATTAAATAGTATGTGAATGTCTGGATTTCCTGAGGTTATTATTACTGGCAAAAATCCCTATGCACTCAAGTCCTCTGACAGTAAACATCTCAATTAAATATACAATCCAATCTGGTAATTTTTCAATATCATATAATACTTTGGACCAGACTGAAATACTTTTAAAAGGCCTTAACTATAAGAAAATGAATAGACTTTGGATTTGCAGGCAGCTTGTTATATTATATATATTCCCTTCTGTATTAAATAAATAAATAAATAAAAATACAGTTTAAATTGCTGGCTCAGCAATAAAGCCAAGACCGATCACCATTATTCACTCAGGAAAAAAGAAAAAAAAAAATCTCTCTATTCCCACCTAATCGTAACATGTAGAGAGGAACCCAGGAACAGCTGGGGACCGCAGAGCCATTTCATACAGAAATAGTTTGTAAACAGAAAACAATCAATATAACATAGCAAGCTATTGACCTGTACATTGTTCACCAAAACTGCAAAAGATGCAATTTTCTCAGAAACGGAGGTGGCTTGTCAACACGTTTGAGTGTTGTCCAGCAGCTTCTAAGACTCCCTCGTAAACAACGAATCAGGCAGATGCCGAGGGCCAATTCTATTAGCCGTGCAAACATTTTCTAGCAATGGATCTTTCTTTCACAATATTGTGAAGACGCTGCCTTTGATCTCTAGAACTAATGCCGAGGGCTTTACACTCGCGGAAGCCGACTTTGCTCTGTTCTGTAGCTACCGATATTTTGCCATCCCAGTCTGTTGCTATTTATACAAAGCAACACTGCCAGCTAAAACAGTATTCCCAGGTGGCTCTATGATAGCCTCTTGCTTTCTGCACTATCCCTGTAAGTATAAATTAGGGATGCATAGTTCAATGTGTAGTTGCTAATGGCCATACCGCCACACAATTTTTTTCCCATACACCCCTAAGACCATGGAAATGACACAAGTTCCCCGATTTCTTGGCACAAGGCATTTGGCTCGGAAACTAAAGCAAAGGCAGCGATAGTCATTATTTCATTGTTTGTAGGCAGGCTATGTGTTAATTAGATGCAAGGCACAGCAAATGTTAAGAGCCATCACCGGGCACAAGCAGCCTGAAGTAATGATCTACCAGGGGAGAATTTCCAGGGCAAAGTGGGAAAAACAGTATTTTAAATAGGCCCACAGCGAGTGTACGAGTGCGAGTGCCAACTTTAGAGAGCGCACAAGAGGGGATCGGTCTGAAAACATCCAGGAAGGCAGACGGCCTAATGCAATCACCATAAACAAATGTTGCTCACAGCGGTTGGTCCATGTACCTCTGGAGAAGTATAGCTGCACGTCTGCCAGACTCCAAAAATTGCAAGTCATTTTCTCATTGCGCAGATATAACTCGAGGTCCCTCGGTGGACAGACCGCTATCTGATTTGACAAGTGCTTCAAAGCTGTCCACTAAACTGAGACAACTATCTTAAATGTACTGTGCTTTGAATCAAATGAGAACAGAGCCTCTATTTTCATATGTAGGTGAAGATATGAATGGTGGAGTGGTGAGATTCAGTTTGAGAATAAAGATAGTTGTCATGCATGATGCGTCTGAGGTTTTTGGTCAGCACAGCACCCAAAGGATTCAGTCTGCTCAAAGAAAATTCACATTGGGCACAAAAGAGCCCTCTTATTCCCATCAGACTTATCTCTTTAAGTTCTTAAACTGAATGGTTGTATGTCATTTTTGAGAGGTGAAGATGCAAAGGAGGACGTAAACCCCTCCAAACCTGACAGGGATTAGGAACTTCAGAGGAATGGGGCTAATGGAGGGACGAGGATGGAGACAAAGAACGGAGCAGTAATCGTGTGTCAAGTTTTGACTACTTTGTGGGGACCAAATGTCCCCACGAGGACAGTACAACAAAAAATCAGCTTCACAAACGACTTAACCATATTAAATAATGTCTTGGTTAAAATGCAAAAGTTTTCTGGAATTTTGTTTTAGGATAGAGAAAACAGCATTAGCGCAACATTAAAAAATGATAGTCAATGACAAAGCCTCAACATGAAAGAAAAACAAGCATGTGTGCGTAGAATAGGAAACCCAGCAGCATGCTGCCTTCAAGTCATGTAGGAATGATCATATTTACAAGACATTACCAGTGAAAAACTTTCTTGGGGTTTGTCAATTAAAGAATTGTGTCAGAAGAAAATAGTACTGATCATAATAGGTTGTACCTGTGTATGCTGACTACCAATTTAAGATGAAAAGCAATAATCTTGCCAGAAAACACTAATCATTTAGCTGACAGGCTTGTGCAACCAAACGACATTTTGCATGTATTTCAGATGCAGCAGAAAATAACGTACATGCAGAGAATCAAACCTAACACACAGTGTTTAACCTTATTCCAATACCTGTTGTGAGAATGCCAGAAAGAGAAAAAGATATGAAATTGCCCAACATGTCTATTGTAGTCAGACCAAAATCATTGAGTGCACATAACAGTGTGATTTCACGATGGGAATATGAAAGCTAGTTGTTGATAATGGTAATACATGCATCTGTATGTGGGTGTTCTTCTGTTTACACAATTATGGAGTGCCAAAACTGGCAGTTAATAATAAGGGTAATTAACAGATGCTAAGATATATAGCAGGCAGACAGACATTAAAAAGACTAACTGCTTTAGCTATTGCCAGAATACAAAGACTTATCTTCTGGTACCCTAGTTTCCTATCTGTATCCACAAAGACATTAGTAAAGCCTGCTTCAGTGACACCAAAATTTAATTGTTTCCTGAGCACCAAATCAGCATTTTAGAATAATTTCTGAAGGATAGTGAGACATTCAAAACTGTGGCTGTTGAAAATTCATAGTTGTTTTCATAAGAACAAATCACATTTTAAAATACATTAAAACAGAAAATAGTTATTTTAGATTTTATTAATATTTCACAATATTATTGTTTTATTATCAAATAAGTTAATATATAATAAATTAATCTTCATAAATCCACAAATGTATTATTACTATTGGAACTTAAGACCCTGTTTACACCTGGTATTAAGATGCGTTTTGGTCGATCCGATCACAAATACAGGTATAAACGAGGTCTAAAAAGTTTTGAGGTAGTCGAAAACACATTCGACCGGATTGCTTTCATAGTGTAGATGCTCATGTGGTCGAATGTGTTCGAACAGCCACAAAAGGCCGCCTACTGACCTAATGCATAAACATTATGGGAAGCACGCTAGCCAGACGGGATTTAAACTTGGTTGGCTGAAGACCTAAGTTTGGTTTGTTCTCTCACCATTAATTTCTAACATGCTCTCACTGAGTTCATCGTGGTCTTGCGGCTGTCAGAGCAGAAACGAAAGCTGCTTCTCTCCGTATGTTTCTCCATCGTCTCTAGTCATGTCCTCGTCTACTTGTGATCCGATTGATCAAAACGCATCTTAATACCAGGTGTAAACAGGGCCTATGATATCAATGCCGATTAATGTATCTTGTCAACTGCGCCACAATCCTCAATCTATAAATGCATTTGACTTGCTATAATAATATGCCAAAGTGATACAAATGAATTACTGATTTGTGTTCTGAATAGTATAGAAGATAATACATTGTGTCTCAGAATGAATTTGTTCCAAAAAAAAAAAAAAAGTGCATTTGTTGTATCACTGGTGCAAAAGACAATTTAGCCTCCAGAAATCTCATGCAATAACATTTGCCGGATCTGAACAGACACATACTTGCAATACTGACAAGCTTAAAGATGTTTTCATCCTGCTTCCAAAGCATTTCAACACTAACATCACTTGCAGCACCCAATGAGATCAAGTGCTCAGGGATGAAAAGCAATTAGACAATAAATGAGAATGTGGTAGAATGCAGCCGCTCAAAATGATTATTCTCTGAGCATCAGGGAGCTCCGCTGAGTGTCTATGATCCTGAACTAATAGAGGTTATGGACACACAGGGCTTTACGCAGTTTCGAGTGCATAAAGGTGACTTCTCCCCAGTGTCTTGCCTGCTGAATTCAGTGTCTGTGGATGGATTGTAGGGTCTGTTGTTTAGGCCAGGACATCCCTGAACCAATAAGAATCAATAAGCAACTTCACAAGGCCCCGCAAGATCACGTCACCACCCGCCTTGCCATTAGCATGTCGACGTCTAGTGGTGGTGGTGGGGGAGTGATGTAATCCAAACATGTGGAGCAGACTGCAGATCTAGTCATCCAGCTCTGCTCTCCAGGGTAATTGCTACAAAGACACCTAGCACAAAGAGATCCACACAAATACAAGCATATACTACTGTTCTGTTACAAAGTCTAGTGAGCTGCCTTGCTATTGTCTACATAGTAGGGCTGCACGATTATGACAAAAATCATAATTGTTGATTATTCCCTTGAAATTGTAATTGCGATTATTAATTACGATTATCACAATTTACATTGAATGATGTATCGAATAGCTTTATACCATTGTTTGAAGCTACTGCATGCCATATTTTTGCATAAAAATAAAAAAAACAATCTGAAAACACTCAAATGTCAACTGTATATCGGTTTGGTTTCTTCTTTAAATAATAATAAAAAAAGTCAACATATGCATTGCATAATAATAGGGGCTTTTGCCCAAGAACTAACGTTCCCCTAGGGCCTGAAGTGACGTAAACTGCGCTTGATGTTGTTTTATTTTGACGGCGCAGGGACTTTTATTTTGATGGCGCTGAGAACAGTTCAGACAGATCCTGAGCACATAGTGCTCGCATTCTCAAGGATGTCTTATTTAAGAAAAGTAACCATAATAAAATTGATGGTTATTCCTCGTGAGTTGTAAAATACTGTATTTTCTTTCTTATTTTGCAATCCAACGGTTATTTTTCTTAAATGAGACCGCCTCAATGACGTATGCAGACTTCAAATGCGACCTCCGGAGGATGCAGCCTTCGAAATGAGACGCGGCTTCAGTCTTTGTTAGTTTACGATCTGTTTAACAGTCCTGTCTAATACGTTATTAGATAGAACTGTTATACAAAGAAAGTAGACAGTATATGAAAAAGTATTAGCTTTGCCGTGTGGTTGATGCCCAATGTCACTAGCTAAGCAGAAATGCATAATCATGTTTCGCTTGGTCTGCTCAAAGTCGCCCTGGAATTTCTCCTTAGCGTACGGTTGAGAGGTCCATCTATCACTGTTTTCCATGTTTGTAGAGTTAGTTCGTGGAGTAAATATATAGGCTGTGTACACGGCTTTTTAAAAATGGCGGGTGCTGGTGTTTCGCGTGCGTTCGACATGTCAGCGTACAGCTACGCCACTGGTAGCTCCTGTTATGCTGGGTTAGACCTTTTACACTCTGTAGTAGTCGTGATTCGCCTCTCACAACGTGACATGCTCATAACACACCTCTTAAA
This sequence comes from Mylopharyngodon piceus, assembly GCA_039654765.1. Taxonomy (NCBI): domain Eukaryota; kingdom Metazoa; phylum Chordata; class Actinopteri; order Cypriniformes; family Xenocyprididae; genus Mylopharyngodon; species Mylopharyngodon piceus. Next base: position 22,055,447 of record CM077441.1, read on the forward strand.
CACGCAGAATAATGTAAGTGGATATTTTTCCTTGTAATCGCACCTTTGAACGATTACGAAATCGTGGCATCTGTAATTGTAATCGCGATTAGAAATTCGATTAATTGTGCAGCCCTACTACATAGGCAGCTACCTACTAAGGCAGCATGCTAACGTTCATGGAACCTAATAAGTGAACAACTTGGACACTCTACACAGGCAGAAACACTAATAGCAACTTGAGAGACTTGACCCTCAATTGATTTCATGAACTGAATTGAATTTAAAGTTAGCAGACTGCTAAGCTAACACTGTAATATTTTAATACATTTTTTTTTTTTTTTTTTTTTCAAACTGGGGATCAAGAGGGGGCTTGGGGGTCAGCAGAAAGAAAAAATCAAACATCTAAATGTTTTTTTTAGGGTTCGAGTCATAGCCGTGTGGGCAAGTGCTCCAACATGTGGTGGCCCAAGTTCGAGTCACAGCTTGAGGTCCATTCCCGGTCCAATTCCCCTCTTTCTAAATAAAGGCGAAAAATATATAATTTGTAATAAATATGAATATGTTTAACTATTTTTAATATGCTGCTTTGGAATTAAAATGATTGTAAAAAAAAAAAAATGCATTACAAATAAATTTTAATTGAAAAACTCTAATATTACTCTGATATGTGGGCAGATATTATTTAGATTACTCAGATAGTGTCAACTAGGGGTGACCCTGAATAGTCGACGATTCCAAGCTTCGATAGGAGTAGCCTGATTCGACTACCAATCTCACAGTCGAATCTCCGCAGAGGTGTTATGAAACGAGATATGGGGGCACTCAATATCTGATTTTACATAGATGTACCGGTTCTCTCCCAATAAGTTAATATACAGCCTATTATGTTAATGCTGTTAATAAAAATGTGAAAAGAAAGAAGCTTTTAATAAATATTTTTAATGTGCGTGAATAAATCCAACCACCCCTGTGACAGAGTTAAGTTTTACTTTCCATGATCCGTGACCGACAGAGGAGCATCTTGGCGGCAGGGATTAAATCTTTAACAATGTCTGGGATAAGAAAATCTAAAGTGTAGAATTGGATGCACTTTGAAATATGATGATCCAAAAAACGTATGATGCAAGTTGTGCCAACAGCTCATGTCCTACCGCTCAACAACGACAAACACTGTGGCGCTCTTCTGCCAGCCAACGTTAACGAGCTGTATGACTATAGCGCGCTATTTGAAAAGACTCAAACGGACACAGACAGATCGCGTGAAAGACTGGATTTTTCTCTCTCTCAATCAGGTAGGGTACAAGTGTTTTCAAAACATTTCAGCCGGTTCTAATTTGATTTTTGGATGCTGTGAATGTTTAGCTAAAAAGACTGCCACTCCAGTTTAGTCTCTGCAGTTAAAAAGACAAAGTTGACGATTCTGGCTATACTTTCGTTATTTTAATAATTTATTTAATTTTAATTTATTTATTGATCACTCTGGGTTATCTAATTTAACTATTTGTGGCTTGTGTTTTGAATATATGTTCCCCTGCACTTCAGGCATTTTGCAGTTGTGACTTGATTATGACTATTTCATTTTTTTAATTAGGCTATTTTTATTTATTAGGTATATTCTGTTCTAATTCAATTCTGTAAATTAATTTTTGATTGTTTTTCGGTGCATCAATGTTGCGCTGTAGATTAGTTAAAGCTTGCTCGCACATGCAATTTAGCAGGTTTTATTTGATTTGTCGACATGTGAAATGCATATCTATCTGCAGTGTGGCCTTTCTGCAGTTATTTATATATATTTTAAGGTTTATTGATCCAAAATGTTTTTATTTATTTTCTTCTATATCTTTGTGTGGTGTTCTGTACATCGTGGCTGTGAATGTTTATCCACATTGCCTTTCATTTGTTTAAAAAAGATAAAATAATTGTCAGTTTCGTCTATCACTTGACAGGCAGTGTGGTCGCTTTATTAGAAATTTGTTTCTCTGTGCTGTGTGTGAGAGAAAATAAAAGTTGTCTTAAGCCGCGGATATAGGCCTTACTTCATTTTCCTTGTCCCGCTCCTGTTTTTCATACAATCAATTTTTAATTATTATTATTATATTTAATCAAATATCACCATTTATGAAATCAACTTTTCTCACCTCATCCACCGTCTCGGATTCAATTTTCACTAAGCATGTGATGCTGCCATACAGTTTGGCTAAAAAGAGATATCTTAAATGTTCTGGATGCCATTCCAAAAGGTAGAAAATACTGCCACCATAGGCTTAGGCTGCTTACTAGGTTTTAGAACTGAACTGTCATGCATAAACGCAGAGGCTGCACACTACACACAAACACACACACACACACACACACACACACAATGCCTGGAGGCTGTTTGTCACAAATCTATCATTTAAAAGAAGTTGACCTTCATTTTATGTCTCTGGCACCCTGATCTGTTGGTCAGAGGGCATGATGGGAAATGGGGAACTCTGGCCCCCATGACTGCAATCTTAATGTTCCTGCAGGCAGCACACCTCAGCCTAGATTGACACACAGCTACAGTACAGCCAGAGTGAAACCACCCCACGCCTCCAGCTCCCTCTGCTATTAATTATCCAGGTCTGGTGACAGCGTGCCACTGGCCAGCCTACAGCACACTGGACAAACATGATCTATATATCGGGCAAAAGTGACACCGTCAAAAGAACAGAGTGCATTCAAATGCAACCTCATGTGTTTACTGTAAAGAGCAGGAGACTATGCTGTCCTGCTTAATTCGAGCAGGAAATTGTGATTGATAAACTAATAACATAGGGAATTGTTGAAGCAAGGAAAGAACCAGTATTCAATAGTATTCAATATAACAGTTAGTTCCAGTCCTTGAATTTGATTGGTTAAGCAGCATTCCAAAAGTGCTGATACACAGTCAAACAACACTGGGACTTTTCACTGTTCTAGACAGACTGTATAACTAATAAATGGCTGATATTAAAAATTATACTAGTTTACTATAGGAGTTCATCTAAAATAAAATAAATAAGTGAATTAATGAATAAATTGTTTTACATTCTACAAGTGAACTCAGGCATAACATTATAATGTACAGTATTAAAAATTGCACAGTATTAATTATTGTTTTGATATTTGCTAAAGATTACATTTAACCATGTTGTTGAATTATTAGTGTTTTTATAGATTAGCTTCAAAGTGAATGTTAGATGACAGCAAACAATCTAAAATTTAAAAATAGGAAACGAAGATGAACAATTAAATTTCCAATACTGTCTGATAAAGAACTAAATAGCTAGCTAAATATATATAACTAACCAACCAACTAAATAGAGGTAAAATAAAAAATGGGGACATGAAAAGTTAAATATCCAATATTGCCCAATACTAATAATTTAAAAATGTATTAATTAAGAAAATCAGTCATTTTAAATGCTACAAGTGAATTTAAGCACCACATGGCGGCGAGTTCTGCACAAGCAAATACCATTCAGATTTTCTTCATAAAAATCTTCAGGCTTCAGAGAAATTATCCTATCTCACAGATTTATGAGACAGCTGGGGGTAATATATCTTCACATCAGTAGGTTTCATTTAAAATGATAAAGCAATCTGTACCTCGTACGCACTACAGGAGGCAGCAGCACGTGTAGAGGAGGCCATTAAAATGCACAGAAATCAGGCTGGTCAGTTCAGCTGTCAGTGACAAATAGCTTTCCACATGCCTATTCCTCTTTGCTTTTGTGTCAGCTAAAGCATCCATGCACAGATCCATTACAGAGAGACCTGAATATGTATGTACGAAGCCTTCGTCTTCCTTTCATCATCGTAGGGTAACAAGCAAAGCTCTGATTCACAGACACACACACGCACACACACAGGAGATTAAAAAAAGACCTTATGAGCTGCCTTTTTAGTTTGGATAGACAAAAAGCAGGCCTTTTCAGTTCAAAGAGACATTCAAATGTCCTCTACTGGTCAACATAATCCTTCAGAAACACAATTAATCACCATATTCTTTTCGGTTGCTCTGTTTCAGTTTTAAGTCTGTGAAGTTCAGATGCCATAAACAAGCTCGTACAGCGCACTCTCAATCTTCATCAAGAAACAGCGGGAAAAGGGGAAAACATGCCTCGTTTCTGATGAGACCTCACTTATGTGTACTTACACTTCAAAATGCTCAGATTGTAAAGGTCATCAGAAGCAAATACACAGGGAGGAAAAATACTCAAGCTAAGAGTGGACCACGTAATCACCATAATTTTCAAAAAATTGTGTTTTTCCAAGGACAGTTTCAGGAGGAACTTCAGAAAGATGCTGACAGACTTGATAGATGTACAGTAGTCCTGCTAAAGAATAAATTCACAGATAATTGCTAATGTTCTTTCTAAGTTTCTCTCGTCTTGTCCTTAGCTGACTGCTGTGATTTTCAGATGAAGAACTGTGACGTTTAAGAGAAGCAAATAAGGAAGGAGAGCACGATCAGATGACTGATAGAGTGAACAGTTCAATCGATAAACACTGGAGAAGGGGCGCAACACTGTTTGCACAGAAGCCAGATGGAGAAAGCTGTTGAAACCTCATACGGGCTGAAATCATGTTCCGGGCCACCAGGGACACATCGTTTTTATCTACGAGGGCGGGGGGGTGGTGTGGGCTCTGGCTTTCCTGGCATTCCTCGCCCATTACCGTCTCACAGAGGAACCGTCTGCCAAGACCTTAAACGCTCCAATACATCTCAGCGATATGCGTGCGGAGATGTGTTCGGCGTTTAATTCGAGTATTAATCAATTGCTTTCATCAACAGATGAATGAGACTTTGGGTGTCATGAACAAGCAATGGTGAACAAAAACAACAACAACAACAACTGGTTTCCACGTGAGGTGTATTTCAATTAAAATTACAGCATCTTTCTGTATAAAGACAGAACGCTTAATCGAACACTGTCTTGTTTCATGCTTTGTTGTAACTTCAATCACTCTGTATGTGCTTCAGCAAAAGGTGGAAATCAACTTGATGTGGGTCAGTGAGCGTAAAAAAAAAAAAAAAAAAAAAAAAAATACTAATGTGTACCAAAACTTAAAGTTTTACCTTTACCAGAAGGGGTGATATTCAATTTACAGTCAAAGTCAGAAGAAACTGCAGATTTTACTTAATTATATTGCTCAGAATATATCTAAAATACCTTGGGGGCAGGGGGGACAAAAATGAGTAAATTCTGGCATACAGGTAAGAGTGTAGAGCTATAAAAAAAAATGTGAACAGAATAACTCTGATAGTTTGGTCTCAGGAAAATCTGATGTGTGTCATTTGTATCAGGGATTTGAAAACCGATATTTTTAGCAGAATGTAATAGAAAACAAGAAAAGAAAAAGAAAAAAAAAAATTAATGGTTCCAGAGTAAAAGCCTTTTTTTTTTAAAATGATGGTAACTTAATGACATTAATATTTTTTTCTCAAATGTTTTATGGGGTCTAGGGAAACTTCAGCAAAAGTCTCTATTTTAGGAAACAACTGAAATGAAATAGATTTTGATCATTTTAATCTTTCCTACAGACTCTGATCTTTACACATAACTTTATGTGTTGTAAGGGAAGCGCTCTAGTTTTATACTGATGCTGGCTCTCGATGTTGACGGGGTGTTAGAGTGATTCACAGCCAGTCTCTGTGCCTCAGCAGTCAGGTCCTGAGCTCTCCATCTTATTTATATGAATGATTCAAGCCTACGAATATGCATCAGTCCACACCTGCCATTACTCTGCCTGATTGTCACACCTGAGACGCCTCCAGAAACGACTGCAAAAACGAGCAAGCTGCAATGAATACAAGCAGTGAGACACAGTTTCTCAATTTCAGCTTTAATTCACAGCTCCGATCGGATGAAAAACAAACGGCATGAACGGATGTATATCCACTAACTCTGAGAGACAGGAGAGCTCAGCTGTGCTTGGTTAATCACAGTTAGAGATGGCTCTCAGGAGGGGAGGGACATCTATGTCCTGGTTGGCTGAAAGTTGCAGATAGAGATGATCAAACGTCTGATGGTTGATGCTGATTAAGGCAAAATGCTGCCGCAGAACGGAGCTCTTTCTCCACATGCCATCATGTGTATAAATGAAATATAAGACACACAAGTACATTACTTATGGAGTGTGCAGACCAAATGGAGCTATTTTCAGTGGCGAGTTGAATTTATTTATTCATCAGAGAAGGAGACTGTGTGAAAAAGATGACTAAAGTATAGACTATTTGTTGTCAGAGTTGCACATTTGCATCAAAATTGCAGTTATTCTGCCACAAAACTCATTTGCATGTGGAAAAAAACTCCAAAAGTTTCCAGCATCTTCTGTATTTTTCAAAAGGAAATCAAACTGACTCAAAACTCCCATTAAATCTCAACACAAACAGGACATGTGGGCCGTACGCAACTCTATATGCAGCCATTTCCATGTGTCGACTTGACTAAATAACACAAAGCAAATTCCTGTCCGATATTTTGATAAGAAACTTTCAAGTATTGTACTCTGGTGAAAATGGGGCAAAAGCAATGCAGGTAATAGATTGCAAGGCTTTCATCTGAATTCCTACATGAAGTATGAATAATACTTTATCATCCTCTTCTCAAAGTAGGGCAGGTAAGCGTCAGTGAGTCATGGAAGTTCAAAGACATACTTCAACATCCAACTCTTGGGACAAAAATATCGCTACAAAACAACAACAGCTCACAATATATCTGTTGATCGGTGAATTTTTGTAAACATTCAGCATTAATGCTCCATGCATTGACAGTAACAACTAATGACAACCACAGTCGGCTTTGAAAAACACCCTGCAGTAGACACACACCTTCCCACATTGTTGTCTCCTTCACACATAAAGGAATTGATCAGTCTAAGCACACCCCCCTTGAACAAAAAAGATGTGGACCCTGGATTGAGCGAAAGCCGGTGGGCGCAAAACAGCGTTTATTGTAGTCAGGAGAAAGATAAAACATGCCGAATGCAGCGAAAGTCAGCACAAATCCCACAGCTGTCGTTTTAACTTTGGGATTGCAGCGTCTGAACAGTGATTTACCTGGCTGTGGACCGGACCACCTGAACTAGCATGTCTCTGAGACCACACAAAGTGACTCCATTCATTTTGAGCCCTCCTTTATTTATAATTCATGCACTCGGGAAGAGCAGATCTCAAAGCTGCCGCTGTGACTCTCTCCTCTCGTCTCATATCAAAGTTTCCGTAAAATAAGCTCCGAGCCACGGCACTTACATAAGAACCTCCTCAGTTTCTCAGAGTGCACCTCTATCAGGAGAAACTCACATCTAACTCCCGCAAAATGGAAAATCAGACACACTTTAATGAGCATTCAGGCATCCTCTGCTAATCTATCGACAGCGATGTAGCATGCAAGTCTTACCTACGCTGATGCTTCCAGCTGACAGCCTGCGAAAGCGAGCAGGAGTGCAAGAATGTGTGCGTTCGGGAGAGAGAGAGGAGATAGCAACTGCCGATGTGACAGCGCACAGCTCATTGCGCTCTTTTCACTGAGGGTGCTTGAGCTTGCGGAGGTGGTCCCTCTCACTCCTGTGACATCTGCTTCTCTCTTTAAACTCATTGGCTAAGAGGGATGATTCCTATTTAGCCAGCCCTGCTCCCCTCAAGTAACACCCTCCCCTTCCAAACAATCCCTTTCTCTCTCTCCGCACGCATGCATGCATCTTTTCTTTTCCCTTCATGTTCTTTTCCTCATTTTCATCTCAATCCCGGGTTCCTCGCTGCCGTCAGAAGCCATGGCACACACTCGGTAGCCCCTCATTGAAGTGCAACACTATTGTTTTGGTCCCTTTTCACTGCCTGTCTGCATCCATAAGTGTCTTTTCGCTGTCACACTCTCTTTCTGTTTCTATACAGTCCCTCTACAACGCCCTGAGATGCTTTCAACACTGACTTCTGAATAGAGGTTTGTTTTCTTTCTTTTTGATCATGAAGGAATCAACTCTGTCCTTTCAAAAAAGTGGAAATGACAAAACTAATGTGGATATATTCGTTCTAAAATGTCCAATTTTTGTGCACTGCAAACATCTTTTAAGTGTCTTTTTGAAGCACTGTAATTTATTTGTGCCTGCTGAAATTGTAAATTACTACATAAATTACACTTACAGGAATATTTAAAAAGCCACAGATGCACAAGGGGTGACATTTGAATGTGAGATGTATTTATTTTTAATGGAGCTGACAGCACAAAAGATTTTCCGATGCTGTCCATTAAGCTCAACAGGACATGCATTAAATTCACTGTACATTAGGTGTGCATTAACCTCTATGAACACCACTGAGAAAATGCTACATCGACTAGCATTTTCAGTTTCAGTGTTACAATATGGTTCAATTTGTGGTTAATTATGATTTAATGCATGAAACAATTATCAATTAATGCATTACTGAAGCATTAAGGCTGTAAGTATGAATATATTTGCGATACCAGCATTGTATTAAGAAGTTCGATCCTCAAAAATACTGACATCAAATGTTTTTTTTTAATCATGAAAACAATTGCACAACTTTAAAGTGTGGGAAAAATGAACTGACAATTAATGCACTGTAAATTAATGATAGTTTAGGCCTGGCTTTCAATACTGTAATGTTGAATGGCCTTAATTACTCATTTTATCCCAGAAATTGAAGGAAAAAAAAGTGATGCTGGCCTTCATTCAAAGAACTTCATAAAAACATGCCATTTTTACAATTATTTAAACTATAAATTATTTAAAATACTGTTGTTTCCACATTCATTTGAAAATTCAATGTTAAAAAAAAATGATTACAATTTTATGTTAAGTGCAATTTATGTGCGATTAGTTACAGAAGCCTGTGTGATTAATTTGTTATATTTTTTAATTGATTGACAGCCCTACAGTATGCATTACGTATCAAAAAGCAACAAAGAATAACACTGATTTTGAGCATAAATTAACTTTAATTTTTAAAACACTATTGCTCATTGTTAATCAAATGTTCATTCAAAATACATTAATGTTCATTTATAAAACATGAAATGTTAAAAAAAAGTACATCAAAATATACAAAAATCAACTAAGATTAATAAATTATGTAAACATATTGTTCATTGTTAGTAAATGATACCCAATGCATTAAATAACATTTTGGTTACACTTCACAAAAAGGTTCAGTCACCTGACAGAAATGTAAAGCAGTCAAATTTTCTTTGGATATCTCATTTGAATTGCTTTCAAAAGCCTCAACATTCAACACCAGAGATTCAAAAATTTCAGAGTGATTATTAAACTTGCCATCCATTTTTTTTGTACACACGAATGTAGATTGGATTTTCTGCTTTATATCTCCTTTTCAGTTCATAAAACGAGCCTGAAATGACGTGAGGATGAGAAAATGGGGTATATTTTTGGGGTCATCAATCATTGTTTGAGCCATCTTATCAGAGAGGATTCAAGAGGTACTGGATGCCAAATGGAACGAGAATACACACCATTAGCATCACAACCAAATAAGGGCTTCATAATATAATTTAGAAATTTCCTCAGCAAGCTTTCAATTTTTCCATGACTAGAGTTAGTTCAATACATTTTACAAGTTGAATTTCCTGGAAGACCACTTTTGAGTATAAAGGCTGAGTGGGACAAAAGCCATCTGTGCTGGTAAAGAAAACTAAAGGCTTCTAAATATAGCAGAGCACCAGCAGAAAATAATGCAGAATGCTGAAGAGTCCAGAACTGCTCCCTAGGGAACAAACACTACATCCACTAACGACCTCTATAGGAAATCACCATATTTTGACCAATTTAGAGTGAGCAATTGAAAGAGGTTAGAAAGAGAAAGCATTTTACGTCTCTTTGTGGTCAGATTTCTTCAGTATAGCCATATGCATCTAGTTTGGGAAAAGAAAAATCATGTTGTACATTAAAGCAGCATTGGTTTTCCAGTTCAGAGTTTCACAAACAACAACTGCTATAAATCATAAGAGGCTCTTTGATCTGCCCATTGTTTCTCATTTCGTGAGTAACACGGTAATTGGCAAGGTTGGCGATAACCCCCTTGAACTCCCGTCACTGTTGTTTGATACCCATCTGCTCTTTCAGCCTTTTTTGCCAAAGAAAAATATGCTGTGCTATAATTGGAACCTTCTCCCATGCCTTAGGAGGCTTTAACTTGCCATTTGCAAGTAGGACATGTCCCGGTGCCTGTTTGACAAAAGCCAAGAGATAAAACGCAGAGGCGGTCGGACGTGCTGGGTACTGCCCAGCCGTGATTTAAACTCCGACTCAGCAAATTAACAAGACAGCTGAAAGAGACCATATGACACATCCTCTATCATCTATTACCAGAGTGTGTTGCTTTATGAGAAAAGGCTGATGAGAATTGGCGAGTGGAATTTGCATGCTACTCCCCCGGACATAAGTATAAAAGGGAGACGGCGTGCATCACTCATTCAAGTTTGTGCTGAGGAGCCAAGACAGTGCCCCGGCCATTTCAACTGGCAGTTCAGCGTTGTGGCAGGAGGGACACCACATCTCATTCCCTTCCTTTTAAACGGAGGTTACAATATCAACCGAGATGTTCCCTATCTGTCAGACACTTTGACATGGTGTCGGTGACTGACACTAGGGGTCCCCCGGGGAAAACAACATAACAGCTGAACTGTGTTACAAAGTTTTGCTATGAGGTGTTACAAGGCGCATCACTCAGATGTCGGCAAGCCTGCGTGCCGGGTAATATGTGCACTTGCAACATCGCAACCTACCCACCGCCCCTACGTAAGCTGTGTAGTCCTTTGTACCACATGGGGACCGAGAGGACAGTACTAACAATGGGAATAGGTCGCTTCAGCTGGTCTTTATTACCTTTTCTCTTTTTTTTTTTTTTTTTAAATAAATAAAAGCTCACAGCTGTGCAGACCAGAATTAGCTCTGGGGAAGCGCTCTCTCTCCTAGAAAGAACACTACAGAGACAATGTCCTGCCCTAAGGGAGGTTAATATGTGGAGAATACATCACAAGTACCACACGTGCAAAAAGGTCCTTGTGGTAGGTCCTACCTGAAAAGGGAAAAGGGACTACTACAAATATAGCGATTGGTGGAAGAGACAAAGCTCTGCCTAAGGGAAGACATGGGTTAACCGTTAGGGAAACTGTTTCGTGGACAATACATCATATGGGATAACCATCAGGGAATCACTACATATGGAGCACCTAGCCCAAGTATACGGGCTAACCTGAAAAGGGAATGCATCACGAGTACTGGGCCTGGCATCCAATTCCTCCACCGAATTTGACTGAGGGAAAAGTCACGTCCAGGGTTCGCTGGTCCAGAGAACTTATGTGGACAAAAAACACGTTGTCACCTCAGGGAGGGGAAAGGTCCTGTGTGCAAGCGGTACACCCGGCCCATTGCCCGTAACTTACCTGTTCATACCCAATAGCACACAAGATGAAACTGGCTCAACACAGAAATTATAAAATCTTGCAAAAGGTATTGGCAACATTGACCATGACCACAACGCAACGCTCTTTCCTGGTAAGAGAGAGTCACCTCAGTTGCTCACAAGGCTGTGGTCCTGCTTCACAAGCTCTTCCAACCTCACTACCCTCGATGGTGGGATGGCCAAGGGGGTACACAGACGTTCCGCAGGTGGAGTGTGTGGTTGTGGTGCATTTATGCCTGTAAAACACCGCCACCTGGCAGAATTGTCCTAGATTCCCATCCAGGGCTTGCAATTTCACTTTGTCTCTAACAAAGAAGACTTACAGTGCTGCTGGACAGGCCGCCTCCACCCTGCTGCTCTACAGAAGTCTGTTAGAGAGGTGCCATTTGCTAGAGCCCAGGAGGATGCAACACTTCTTATGGAATGTGCATGCACTCCTATGGGGCACGGCACCTCTTGGACATGGTATGCAAAGGCAATGGAATCCAAAATCCAATGGGACATCATCTGTTTGGAGACGGGCAAGTTGCGACATGCTTCATGAGCGTAAACTGCCCTGCAATATCACTAGCAACTTGAGCCAGTTGATGTGCCACTGCAGTCGAGGTCCTGTCCAGGAGCCCGAAGATGTATGCCCGTTGCACACGGCACCCCAGCCAGTCCTGGACATGTCCGTTGTGACCACAACATGCCTGGAAACTTGTTTTAGGGGAACAGAAATGCATAGGGCGAACGCATTTCAGAATGCATTTCTGCATTAACATCTTGAATGAGAGCTTGTGCAGGGCACGATTCAAAAGTCTGCTTCCTTCATGTCCGGGCTGTGAGCTATGTGACGCAGAGAATGGGGAAGTTGCTCTTTCTTTGAAAATTTGGATACAGTTGCCACTTGGGCAAGCAGCGGAACAAAATTAAACCAAAGATCCTCCACCCAGCCCTCCACCGGGAAAGAGAAGCTCCTCTCACCTCAGGGTCACCCGCCTCAGGGATGCTTCAAAGCCTTTTGGGGTTCTTAGTGCTCAGCTGATGAGCAGGCTGCGTCACCTTCCTGCAGGGACTCGATGCTGCGGCCAGGCTGTGGGCTAGGGCTGCAGCGGAGCTTATGTGGCAGCCGCAGGCGAATACCTTCGGCGACGAGCAGATGATGACCTTAGTGGCCTGTAGGTGGCAGTGGACTCACACCAAGGGAGGTGGTGTTTAATAGCCTCCAACTGCTTTTGGACTGCCGAGAACTGCTGGGCAAAGTCCTCGACAGTGTCGCAAAAAAGGCCACCTTGCAAGATTGGGGTGTCAAGAAATCAGACTTTGTTGACCTCCCTCACGTCAGCAAGGTTAAGCCAGAGATGATGTTCCTAGACAACCATGATGACAACGCCTGGTCGAGAGCCCACGCCGTGACCTTTGTCGCTCGGAGAGCAAAGTCAGTTGCAGAGCACAGTTCCTGCTTCAATCCTGGCTCAGAGCTACCCTTGTGCAGCTCTTTTAGAGCTTTGGCCTGATGGACCTGCGGGATAGCCATGGCATGCAGGGTGGAGGCGGCCTGTCCAGCAGCACTGTAAGCCTTCGCTGTTAGAGACAAAGTGAAATTGCAAGTCCTGGATGGGAGTCTGGGACTATTCTGCCAGGTGGCGGCGTTTTGCAGGCATAAATGCACCACACGCTCCACCTGCAGAACGTCCGTATACCCCCTTGGCCATCCCACCATCGAGGGTAGTGAGGTTGCAAGAGCTTATGAAGCGGGACTGCAGCCTTGTGCATCGCAGAAAGACCCCGCGAGCTACTGAGGTGACTCTCTCTTACCAGAAAAGTGTCGCGATTGCAACATTGCCATGGTCATGTTCTCGCTATGAGGACATGAGCCATCCACAAATGCTGTCTCAGCGTGGGTAAGACCCAAACACTTGAAACAGCGATTGTGACCATCCAAGGCTGAAAGATATCAACCGCATCCAGAAACACACAGGTGGAAAAGCATCTTTAAAAAGACGATCTCCATCTGTGTTTGCTCTTTTAGAAGAAATCTGCTCTCTTATGTTGCTAAAGCACCCAGGGGAACTCTCTCTGCACTTATCTGTGCACTGCTTGACGCTGAAATGCACCATAATACCAGCACCTCGCTTCTTCCAGAGGTGAATGAAATGAGCTTGTATAGAGATGACACTTGCTCTGCTCCAAAGAACAAATCTGAATGAATGATGCACTTTGTCTCCCTTTTATACCCGTATGTCCGGGGGAGTTTCATGCAAATTCCACTCACCACTTCTCATTGGCCTTTTCTCAAAGTATCAGAGGTGTTTGGGGCTCCCAAAGGTGACCCCTAGTGTCTGTCATTGACAGTACATTTTGTAATAAACAGTGGAAAATCTGACCCAGTAGAAAGACTACATAGTTTTTGCAAGCAGCATACACTGTTCAAAAGTTTGGGGTTGGTAAGATTTTTTTTAAACATTTTTGAAATAAGTTTCTTATGCTCACCAAGGCCACATTTATTTGATCAAAAACACAGTAAACACAGAAAACAGTTATTTTAAATTGTAATTTCATAATATTGTCATTTACTCCTGTGATGGCAAATATTATTAACATTACTGTCATTTTTGGACAATTTAATGTATTCTTGCTGCATAAAAGCATTACATTTCAAAAAGTGAAAAAAACTTTTTTTTTTTTTCTTTCTTTTTTTTTTTACTGACAGCAAACAGTGGTGTAGTGTACACACTGATATTTTTATTAAAATGTTTTAACAGTGTCTGAATAATTTAAGGCTCTGAAAAGTGATCTTAAAATGGAATTGCTAGAGTAGGAATTTGCATGTTCTCATGGTGCCATCAGCCAGTCAGCACTGTAAGCTGAGGTCATTTTTCTATACCTCCAAAGAGATCAGTCACTTGGTATTTCAGCTCAGGTGATTGGCTCAAAAAGTTCTGCAAGCCCATGCCCAAAGATGGCAAGTCCTGAGAAACTGCCACTGAGATGAATGAGAATTCTAATGCGTGGAAGATGCTATTATTTCAGTCTTTGTGATGTGACAAAACCTGAACAAAATTTTGAAAGTAAAAGAAAATAGAACCCAGGATACAATAAATTTGGGGTTGTGTGTAAATCACACTTCTGCATTTACAAATGTCAATTTTCATCTGCTGTAAATAATTTAGCATATTTTTGAGCTATTTCAGTTCGTGGTAATATAAATAAGTTCTAATGATTGATTTTATGGCCATTTACATTTGGACAATACGCAACTTACAGTGATGAAGTGGTGTCCTATCACTGTACCATGTCCAATGTTAAATGGATAATTCACTCAAAATAAAAATTCTGCTATTATTTACTCCACCTCATGTTATTTCAAACCGGAACACATTTCTTTCTTCTGTAGAAAACAAAAAATAATATTTTAAGTAATGTCAGTAACCAAGCAGTTTTGGTTACCAATTATCATTGACTATTATAAAAAAAAAAAAAAAAAGAAAAAAAAAAAAAGAGTGAGACATTTGAGACATCTCAAAATATTGTATTTTGTGTTCAACAGCAGAAAAAAGTCATTCAGCTTTGAAACAATATGAGGGTGAGTAAATAATGACAGACTTCTCATTTCTGGCTGAACTATCCCTTTAAATCTGCACTATTAAAAATAAATGTAATTTTACAGGTAATTGTCTGTGTTTTTTTTACAGAATTTTCCCGTTTTGTCATTATAGAGTGAAATACCTGTTGTTTTACAGATATTTGCTGTAATTTAAATTTCCACTATTAAATTTACAGGGAATTGCTTGTATTTTGGTATTACATCAAATTTCCGTTTTTTAAAAGGAAATTTTCTGTATTTTTACAGAATAATGTGTAATTTTACATAAAATGTTGATTCATATTTTACAGATTTTTTTCTGTAAAAATAGAAAAAAGGAAACGAATGTATAACTACAGAAATCAACAGTCATTCAACATGTTTTTTTTTTACCGTTTAAAGATAATTGTGTTGGTTAAGGTGAGTTTAATAATAGTATTTGTACATACAGTAGGCCCATGTAGCCTATTATAGATTATGTGCTGTTTATTTTACTAATCTTTTAACCTTGTCTTGCAAATAGATGCTCGTTTTGATCATTATTTGGCATTGACTTATTCTCCCCTAAATTTTCTAACCACATGTATTCAGAGGTGTAAAGTATTTGAGTAAATGTAATTAGTTACTGTACTTAAGTATCTTTTTGGCTACTTTGTAGTTGTACTGAGTATCAAAGATATTAGCAACTTTTACTCTCTACTTGACTACATTTTTGAACAAGTAAATGTACTTTTTACTCCACTACATCTGTGATGAGTAATGCAATTACAAATTACATTTTGCATGGCACCTAACTCCCCTAGAAGCGATATCACCTTCTAAGGGCACTGAAGGTACTATATCTTGTGCGTTTTGCCTTTACTCACCCAAGGCTACTTTACGTGAATGTGAGTGCATTAGCAGGTAATTGCTGATCGCAGGTGTTTGATTTTTGAGATGAGGAAATGACTGCAGCTGGTGATGAGGCTCAAACCAGCATGTACAGTAGACTTTGAATATTTAATTTTACTTAACATTTTATTATTTATCCGCTATATTGACAAGACCTTTTTGAAGGATATTGATTTACTTATGACCTTTTTGTGCACTTGAGCTTAACTGAGACTTGATGGTTTGTAGACGTATAAAAGTTTGTGTTGACCTTGATTTATTGCAATATTGAGGTGTTCAGTTTTATTTTGATTTTAGAAAATAAACTTGATTTCTCATCTTACAAATCAATTGTTTCTTATTTTCACTGGCATGTCTCTCAGGTGTTGAGGACTAGTGCATCTCTGAGCCTACATTCAGTACGCGCAAAATACTCAAGTACTGTTAAAATCAGATACTTTAAGACTTTTACTCAAGTCGTATTGGAATTGGTTACTTGTAACTTGTAGTGGAGTCATTTTCGATGTAAGGTATCTGTACTTTTACTCAAGTATGGTTTTCAGGTACTCTTTACACCTCTGCATGTATTATTCATGTACATGTTTCTCCAAATCGAGTTGCAAATGGGCAGCTTTGTGTGTGTGTGTGTGTGTGTGTGTGTGTGTGTGTGTGTGTGTGTGTGCGCGTGTGCGTGCGTACGCAGGTTCAAATTTGCTGCCGACTACTTTTCCGTTAGTCCCCCCCACATTAGTTTGTGCCATACAGTGATGGAAGGGCAAGCCGTGAGCGGGTGATTTGAATTTATTTCAGGCTACGCTAGAAGTGGATCATGAGATTAATATTGGTGTAAAGCAATCGTAAAGAGCAGCCGTGAGCAAGAGCATTGAACACATCCGTCGATCCATTCGGAACAGAGTGTGAGGAAAATAACGCGCCCTTTCAGCGAGAAGACCACAGCGGACATCATACCAACCGATCAATGGCTAAGGTAAGATTCTCATTCTATATGAGTGAAATTTTATATCATGTGGCTGCAAATTTGTGTTGTTGATAGTTTCGAAGCTAATGTTAGCATTTCTAAACGGTGTTCAGTCACATAACTTGGAGCAAAACACTGAAAATTGCAGCAGGTGTCGTTTAATTTTCCATCTGTTTTAAACCAAGAAAGATTAGTTATTTATAACAAAGTCCATTCAAGTGTATATGATGAACGTTGAACGCTGAACACTTTAGCATGGTTAACTACATCAAGACAGTGATCGAATTCAGTAGCCAGCCTGTAGGCCTAATTACACCTTATTGATGATGATACTGTATAGGCCCATACAGGAAAGATGATGAGACTAGAATATAACCAACATAATAAATTGCATATTCTGAGTGCATCTGCTTGCAAACATGTATAGCATGCATATATTAAGTCTTATAATATTTTTTTAAAAATACATTTTTTCTTTCAAAAAGCTCATCATTGGTGGCCTGAGTAAATTGTCATTACGTATTGAATCATAGGATACACTAGATAGTTGGTTTCGATCCAGTTGAATGGACAGTTACACCCCTAGATAGTAATATGATGCAGCTAAGTCAAAGTAATTAATATAATTTTATGTAATATATATTTAGCTAAAATCACATGGCAGCCAAAAACATAACTGTTAGCCTTTCCTGCTCAGCTTCCAGATCAAACTAGGTTGAGGTTTTGCATTGTCTCAGTAAAACATATGCTGGCATTTTTGATTTAATGTAATAGGCCTACTAAATTTTTATTTATTTTTGTGATTTCAGGTCATGTGGAAAGACTGTGGAGATCTACAGCAGATGAGCATTGCAGTCCAGGTGTGAAAAGACTCATACAACATTCTTTGTTTACATCTTTTCATGCAGCTGTTTTGTACAGTATTTTTATTGTAATTGTAACTAGAATCATTCAGAAACATGTTTTTTCCTATCACTGACACACATCTCTACCTTTCATTCCAGCCGGGTGATTAGCCGGTAGCTGCTCGCATCTCAGCCTGCTACATGGAAATTTCCGACCTTCACCTGGATGACCTTTACCTTCAACTCAACCTTGCCAAGACAGAAGTGCTTGTGGTTTCAGCCAGCCCCTCCTTTGTGTTATAATTGATCAGTTAAACTTCACAGACCACATTGCTAGAACTGCCCGATCTTGCAGATTTGCCTTGTACAACATTAGGAAGATCAGGCCAATCCTATCGGAACATGCTACACAACTTGTCATCCAAGCTCTTGTTCCAGACTGGACTATTGTAATGCTCTCTTGGCCACTTGCATCAAAGTCAAGGCACTGATGTTTACTTACAGAACAATAACTGGCTCTGCACCCCTGTACCTAAACTCACTGCTTCAGACTTATACACCCTCCAGTGCCTTGTGGTGCCATCCCAAAGAGGCACAAACTCACTTTCACTGACCTTTACCTGGACTGTTCCATGCTGGTGGAATAACTCGACTAACTCCAACACTTTTTTTTTTTTTTTTGTGAACGTGACCCATTATTTCTGTTTAACTAAAAAAAATAATAACGTTTCAGGTTACGTATGTAACCATGGTTCCCTGAGAACAGGGAACGAGACACTGCGTTTACCGCATATGGGGAACGTCACTCGTGAACCGGTGTCTGAAAGCAATGTATCAAATCTCGCCAATCCTATTGGCCGGCGACAGCCTATGACGTCATCCAGACGCGGCCCGGAAGTATAAAGGAGCCGCCAGTGAAGCAGTCAGTATCTTATCGTCTGAAGGGACTGTTCAGCAGGCAGCCCCGATGCATGGCAAGAAACACAGTGTCTCGTTCTCTGTTCTCAGGGAACCATGGTTACATACGTAACCTGAGACGTTTCCTTTCGAAAGGGAACTCAACACTGCGTTTACCACATATGGGGAACAATATACCCACGCCGCTATGCTTGAGGGGAGTGCATGCCAAGAAGATGGCTAGACAAACGTCAACTAGCAGTTTCAAAGAAACGCCAGAGCAACTCCCCCTTGGGTCAAACAAAGGCTGTCAGTAACAGCATTCCCTACGGCCAACAGCCCAAGCTAAAAGCCTCAAAGAGGCCTTCCGCAGAAAACCTACCAAGGCTGCTCAAAGGCTTCTGGGACCGAACCTTCCGAGGAAAGAGGGTCCCTCTAAGGGAATGTAGCCAGGGGGCCCGAAGGAACCCCAGCCAGTCACTAGAAGGGGAACACAGTCACCCCAAATGCCACCAGGGAGGCCGACCCGGTCCGACAGCAACCTAGTCTTGGCCAGCAACCTGTCTGAACACAGAGCCTCACCAATGCATTCTTCAGAGAAGATATCCAGTAAGAGTGACTGCAAAGGGGCAGTAAGCAACTCAGACCAGAGCGTAGAGACGGGCATCCTGGAGAGCAGGACTCAACTAAGTGCTCTTAACCCTACAAATGAGGGGAGTAAACTCTGCTCAATCCTAAGATCTACTCAGCTCCTGATTATACGCACTGAGGAGGCTGTGCACTCAAACACCCCGACAAGGGGAGCACATTAACCAGCCTGGGGGCTGGATCACAAACGGGAGGCCTCGCAGAGGCCTTCAACCACCGACCAGTTTAGGGAGCTAAGCACTATGCAGGACGACCCTAACAAGGGGAGTACAGAGCTCAACCTAACAGATAGACCGTACTGTAGGCACAAAATCATGGAGGCCCAAGAAGGGGCCTACAACATGACAACAGTTCTACACAGTGTAGAAATATAAATAACACAGCAGCCTTGCTAAAGGCCAACATGTGAGGCTACATGTTTAATCTGCTTAAGTTTCAACACCCAGAACTGGGGGTGGGAAAGCTTCAAGGGCGGCCTGTTAAGGCCACACACCTCGAACAGCTAGCTTGCTGAAAGCAAGAACCCACAAACATGTAACTCGTTCAGAATGAAACCAGCAGATAAGACTGTAGAGTGCCCACATAACAGTCCACCTAACACAGTCCGTCAAGCAGTGTACTCAGTAAAAGCACCTTTTACTCTTAAAGCAAGAGGAGTACATACGCCATCATGTTCTGTAGGAGGCCCAAAAGGCGGGCCTACGACTTCAGACAGACACGTAGCGTCAGCTCGTGGTAGTGTTTCAAGCTCAAAGGGAGCAAACATAAGAAAACCGAACCAAAGTGAGGTTAACTAGATAAACTCAACCTGAGCCGACGGCCATTCAGCAATGTACTCAGTAAAACACCTTTTACTCTTTAAGCAAGAGGAGTACAAAGACATACGCCAACGTGCTCTCAAAGGAGGCCCAGAGGGCCTACAACTCACAGACACGTGGTGCCAGCTAGTGGCAACTTTAACACAAGCCAACAGGCCATGTACTCAGTAAAACACCTTTTACTCTTAAAGCAAGAGGAGTACATACTCCGCCAGCATGCTCTGAAAGAGGCCCAAACCTGACCTGCTACAGCAGACACGGGCGTAGCCAGTGGCAGTGATAGCAAAACCAACACAGAACTGTGCCAGCATGTTAACTGAAGGAGGCCCAAGCGGGGCCTGCGACTCCAAAAGACACATGGCGTCAGCTAGTGGTTTCACAGGTGACCAAGCTCAAAGGGAACCAGCTCTAAAACCCAACAAACAATTGCGGTTAACTAGCTTAACTCAACCTGAGCTTAAGTCTACACATTCCAACAGGCAATGTACTCAGACACACTAAACCCTAACAGAAAGGGGAGCACAACAACATATGCTACCATGGTCTGAAGGAGGCCTGAAGTGGCCTACTACTTCGGACAGACACAGGCATTAACCTGTGGCAGTGCTAAATTAAGTGAGCAAAACTCATGAACATCTACCAACAACACTTGTGAAACCACAAGCTATCGTGCTCAGAAGGAGGCTCAGATTCACCCGAGCCTTCAACTCCACAGACACAATAAGCTGTTGTGGCAGTGATAAACTCTAAAGGGAGCTAAAAAGAACCAAACTGAAAGTGAGGTTCCCTACCACTCAACCTGAGCTATGCAATCCATCAGGTTATGTACTCAGTAAAACACCAATAACCCTACAAGCAAGGGGAGTACAAATAGTCACCATGCTCTAAAAGGAGGCTAGAAACAGGCCTACTACTCATAAGAACAGGTGCTAACCTGTGGCAGCAAAGAGTTAAGCTCACACATGTGTAGGGCAAAAACTAGAACCCAAAGCAAACACAATGCTTTGCTATTCATACATACCATCCTGAAAGAATGGATGCTCTCACCAAACAGAAATAATACATCTGTACTGAACCCTAGAGAACGGGAGCTAAACCAAGCTAACACCGTAACCTCAAGCTTGAATGCTAATTCAAGGGGCTCAGGGGAAAGACAAATTCAGTATGAATGAAGTTCTAGAAAAGTGGGGCCTAAGCAACATTAGCATACACTTATCTAAACAAAGATAAGGGCCTACCACCTGAGACAACGGCACCAGGGAGGCTAGTGACAGCCTGCTACTCTAGCTGCTATCTAACTAGCAGCTACACCAAAGGGGTAATGGGCATATGGCCTGACAACTCAGATAAGAGGAGGCCAGAACTAGGAACTATACAACCTGACAAGGGATAGTAGCAATAAAGGGTGAATGCTTTTAGTAAATCACCTAAACCCTAGTTCTAGCCTAGGCCGGCTAAGCTGTGGGCCTATAGGGCCACACGAAGCCTAGGCCGGCTAAGCTGTGGGCCTATAGGGCCACACGAAGCATAGATCTGCCTGGGGCTAAACTCAACCTCTGAACTCAACCAGAGAAGAGGAAACTTAAGTAAAGCAAAGTCAACAAGCAAACAATGCCAGGCGGCCCAGGGGGCCGACCCAGACATTAGATCTACCTGAAGTAAAGAGTGCCAACTCAAACATACTCTAGCTAAAACCAGAGGAGAAGCTACTCTACCAAAGGTGGCTGAGAGGCGGCCATTTTGTGGCCAACACAGTACAAATAAATCGTTCCAGCCAACCTAATGGAACTTCAGTGCCCAACAAACCCCTATCTTTTTCCATCTACACGCCCAGGAAAAAACTATACAGGAAAAACAAGGTCGACATATTTCATAACATAAATATAGACCAAGCTTACCTCCCTGCGGCTCGAAGATTCTACATTGTAGAAGGATGGAATCTAGGGTTCTTTTAAGCCTAAAAGAGCCTCTCTCACTATTAAGCCAGAAGGCGAGCCCTCAGAAAATATTCATAATGGGCCCAGCCGTCAGCCTGACTGTAAGAGGCGCCTGAGCATGTTAAAAAGAATTTCCTAACCCAGCCCTCACAGAGAGGAAGTGGATCACTGATGCTGTTGGTGTCTGCGATTGAACACCTCCCTCAAAACCTGTTCTTTCTTACTCGAGTCCCGCCTTCTCTGGGACCTGCTCCGCGGAGGAGGAGGTGCCCGAGAGGCCATATTGGACTTCTAGCCCTGCATCCGATCCACGAATCGGGACGGGCCAGGACCTCCTGTCTGTCTGGGCCCAGACTCGGATCTGAGCGGTATGCATGTTTTTTTTTTTATTTATTTATTTTTTTTTTATAAAAAAAAAACGCTGCCGAGCGCGCCTTCGCCTCTCTAAACTTTCCTACCACCGCCTCGACGGGGGTGCCGAAAAGCTCAGAGGGCGACACGGTGCATTGGGAAGAAAGCCCTCCTTTCTCCCCGATGTCAGCCAGGTTCAACCACAGATGTCTCTCTGTGGCCACCATCGCTGCCATCGAAACCGTTCGAGGCGGCGGTCTTCTTGGTGGCCCGGAGAGCAAGATTCGTGGTGCGGCGCAGCTCTTACCGCCTCAGGGGACAGACCCTGATCCAGATCCCTCAGCAGATCAGCCTGGTAGGCCTGTTAACACTGCCAGTGTAAGGCCGCCCAGGCCTGACCTGCTGCCACGTATTCCCTGCCATTCAAGCGAGATGTAATGCTTAGAGGGCAGGACCGGAGCTCTTAGCGTCGGGACCCGCCCAGTGATGAGGTAGTTAGTAAACATCTCGTCAATAGGGGGCATCAACACATACCCATGCTGGCTCAATCCCTCAATATCAGCGAAATTCGCCCGCTGATGTCGGTGAATATGAGCCGAATATGGTTTCTTCCATGCCCTTCCGATCTCAACATGTAGATCAGGAAGGCATGGAAGGCTCACGGGGGCTGCTGGTTTATGGCCAGAAAAAGAACCACACGAGCGGTCCCCCTCCTAACACGCTCCCAAGGCAGCTGCAGTCTGCCAGAAGCGCGTTCCATAACTTCCAGCAGCTCCGCATACGCAGGGCAGGGAGGCTTCGAGGTTTCAGCAGGCTTACCTGCTCCCTCTTCACAAGCCATCTCCTGCTCTCTAGGGCTAGAAGTTAGAAGAGCACTCGCCGCTGAATCCGATGACGTCAGCGAACGGACGTCATCGTCATCCAACAGCTCATCCTCGTCAGCCGCTGGGGGTTGAGAGAGATTACACTTCTCACAAACACCTCAGCGAGCTTCCACCTGAAAACCCCATGATTTCAGCCACCGCTCTGCCTCAGCACAAGCGGGGTCATAACCAACAGGCACAGATGCCGACACCTCTTCCCACGAGAAGAGGGCCAAACGGGTAAACACACATTCTGAAACGTTTGTAGACATAATAAAACATTCTTACCGGATTCGAAGTAATCGCGATCAGACAAAACAGTCCCGAAAGACGAAAAGATACTGACTGCTTCACTGGCGGCTCTTTTATACTTCCGGGCCGCGTCTGGATGACGTCATAGGCTGTCGCCAGCCAATAGGATTGGCGAGATTTGATACATTGCTTTCAGACACCGGTCCACGAGTGACGTTCCCCATATGCAGTAAACGCAGTGTTGAGTTCCCTTTCGAAAGGGAACAGCAATATTATAGTATAAAGGAATACAGCAATTGTCTTTTAATGTAGATATTTATGCGTGATATAGAAAGCTTGCATTTCCTATAATTCAAGTAACTTGACATACAAAGTGTTATGTACAATGATTAATACTGTAAATGTGCATGTTCGTTCCTTTCATTAAATGTATTCTGTACTATATTTTGTTAATTTAGCAGAATTGGTTTTAAAGGTTGATATTTGTATGTATTTCCAAGTACTTAATTTAGAGATTGATTGAAGTTGTGAGTGGTTCTGTAAAAATAAAGATTAATACTGTAAATATGCAAATATTTGTTTTTTGAATTTATGTGCTAATTGCATTTTTATAAATAATTTCTAAGTTATTGTACATGGAAAATCTATATTTTAAAAGTAAATTACTGTAGATGGACAGAGCAGCTTTATAAAATAACTCAAAAACCTTAAATTCGCAGAGATTAACCTGAAAGTTAGTAGTTTTCTATGTAATTTGACAATTTATCTGTTTTTCCACGGTTTAATAAATGATTATCAACAGTAATATACTGTAATGTAATGAATTTTGACTGTAAAGTCTGTTCTGTATTTTTACAGTTTTTGCATGTAATTTTGTGAAATGGTTATTTGCTGTAATTTAACAGAATCCGTCTGGAAACTCTGCTGCCAGACTTTTTACCATTGTTTTTTTACAGGATTTTTTTTTTTTTTTTTTTACACTGTGGTCCCTGAAGCCAAACCAGTTGAGAACCACTGATTTAAAGAACCCATAATGCAACACACTGATATGAAGAACCTATAATAAACATCAGCAAAAGTGAGGATCCATATTTTCTCTACTTCCAGGATGATTCAGATGCAACTTTCATGTATATTCATTAATTCATGTTGCTATAATAGACATTGTCATTGTGAAAGAGATATCCAATAACCTCAAATATTAAACCACTGGTAGTACAACCTAAATGTGCCATCACAACTACCACAGATGCAGCCAAATGATCAACACTGTAACTGCATCTTAAAGTGTTTATAGAATGTCACTCAATGTATAGATCAAGAGGTCTCTAGTGGATCACTGTTTCGATGATCATTAGAGCAGGAGCAGAGGTGCAGATTTCACAAGATTTACGCTTAAATACAGATAGATTAACATAAAAAACCTGATTAAACTTTGACCAATCAATGAGGAGAATTAATCACACTCAATGAATCCAGTTAATGTGTAACATCAACCACAGTAACGTTCACCTCTGTGCTCACTTTATAGTCAGCCTCTCACATTCTGAGGGTAAAAGCGATTGTAATAACAGCACAATGGCCAACAAAACCATTCTTCTATAATACGGACTAAAGATGCCTCTTCCCTGCCAACACTTAATAGAAACTGTTTCTTTATGTCTCTGCGTTTTAAGCAGATGCTGCAATCCACAGACCTCCGGCTGTGCCTCATATCACTCCTTCCTTCATTTGTGAGTCATAATGACTCCCTGCTTCTGCCTTTGACACACCTACACTGAGATGAAGACATTTAAACAGAGGATGCCAGCCAGTAAGTCAGCAAAGACAGGAAGTTGTTGTAAAATGTAAAAACATCTGTAAGGTTCAAGTACTTCTTCATTGACCCCAAATCTGAAATGTGTTCTGTTTAATCTCATCACAATTATTTAGCATTATCATTAATATTATTAAACTGGCCATTATTACAATGATTCATGAAAACAACTGACACTGTGGGTGATAAAAAAGACTTTGCAAGTCTCCTTTAATAAAACACCCCAGCTTGTAAGTCTGTTTTGAGAAAAACACTCTCTGAGAAAGAATTATCAGTAAATTTATTCAAAAATCACATCCAGATGGGATATTTAACAAAAGTCATTTGTACTCTTTGCAAGGTGGAATTTAAAAAGCACTGAAGCTCAAGTATCAAAATATTTATAAAAAAAAAAAAAAAAAAAAAAAAGATTCTTGATATATATATATATATATATATATATATATATCTCAAGAATCATCAAAGAGCAATTACACCATCATCTGTACAAATTTTAATGAGAATTTACAAGACTTAGAGGTTTACCAAAGCAAATCAAAACCTTTCCAAGTACCCCTTGGGAACAGCTTAAATACACGTGGTTGGGAATCACTGCTTTTGAATATCCTGAAGAACCAAATGAACTGTCTAGAAAGAGTTCTTTATCTTAACAGCTAGAGAGAGAAAAAATGAATTTTCTCAATCAAAGCCTAAGTATATAAGCAAATCTTTCTAATTAAAGAATTCTCTGCTGTGAGCGTGATAAATAGCTTATCATTCATTGGGATATTAAACAAATCAAAGCTGTTGACTTTTGCACAGTCATTGAATACCATCAGGGAGAACTAAATTTATCTTTGATCAGTAGAGCAGTTTTGAATATAAAGTCAGTGCTCAGTGTTTAAAATATTTTTTTCCTAAATTACAATGCAGTGCTGCTATTTATCAGACTTAAAGTGTAAGATAAACATTAGACTTTTTTTTTTTTTTTTTTTTTTTTTAATAGAATAAGCGATTGCCATTTAAATTTGTGATCTACACTATATTGCCAAAAGTTTTGGGACACCTGCCTTTACGTGCACATGAACTTTAATGACATCCCATTCTTAATCCGTAGGGTTTAATATGGAGTTGGCCCACCCTTTGCAGCTATAACAGCCTCAACTCTTCTGGGAAGGCTTTCCACAAGGTTTAGGAGTGCGTTTATGGGAAGTTTTGACCATTCTTCTAGAAGTGCATTTGTGAGGTCAGGCACTGATGTTGGACGAGAAGGCCTGGCTCACAGTCTCCGCTCTAATGTGTCACTTAAACTGGTGCTGCTCCAAGCTGTTCAGGTAACCAATGTGATGTATTTGTGGACATTTGCTAACTTAAGGTAATGCAAACACTTTAACATCTCTGTTTGATATAAAGTTTGCCTTGTATAGTTAATTTATTACCATACCAAAACCAAATCTTTTTTAACTTGAAATGAAATGTGCTATTTACAGATATGCATGTTTGTTGACACTTGAACAAACTGATCATCGTGTACTTGCCTTTTATATTTTATATCCATTGAGGCCTTTAACACAATGTTTCTCAACTAGATTAGACATTTATTTTTTAGGGTGAATGTTTTAGATGTCTCTGTATTTGACGCTGCAAACAAATTAGTTAAATAAGGTGTTTTGATTAGTGGGACATCTAAAACTTTCTGGGAGGTAGGTCTTCAGGACTTGAGTTGTAATACTGCTCTACCACATGGTACAATTTCAAAAACATGATTACATGCCTCAAAAGCTAAAGCCAATCTGAATTGTCTGTTTCCTGACCCTTTAGGCACTTTGTAGATATTTATCCGGAGAGAGGAACAAAGACGAAAGGAAAAGTGCCATCTAAAACAACAGGCCAGACAGTTCAGAAGAAACGGGTTGCGGTCAACCTACATGTTGTCACTCTTCTGTGCAAAGTGATGGATTTTCAGTGGAATTTCTGAAATGTAAGAAATACACACACAGATCTATTTTTCCTTTTATTATATACTTTTATTATTCTATATCTGTATCTGACTTTATCATCCCTCTATCTGTCTCTGACTGTATCTGTCATCCCTCTATCAGTCTCTGAAAGTATCATTATGCTTTGTAATATATCTAATGCATTGTCCTCTTTGTTCCTTTCAATATTTCTAGCCTCTCTTTGAATCCTGGGATGGAACATCATCTGGAGCAGAATTGTTCTTTTTTGATCGCAAGTTTGTTGGACTTGTTGTTTGGCCATGTTGGTCTGTTCATGAAGTGATGAAAATGATCTGGTTTTTAAGAAATGTTTTTATATGACCATGTTGGTCGAGTTATAGTTATAACGCAGTTTGCGTATTTCTTTGTGTGAAGGGCCATGATGGCCAATAAGTAATTTAAAAACATTTTCATGACAAAATTGTCCATTTAAAAAATAAAATAATTTTCTAAATAAAAAATAAATTCAAAATAATACACTTTTTATGGCATTGTTTCATGTAAACTTGAAAGTTATATATTATATTTTGACCAGTTTTTCAAGATTAAGAAGCATCAAATATTTTTTTTTTTTTTTTTTTTTTTGGTGAATTAAGTTATGCATTATACAACACTTTATGCAGTTAAAATTTGTTTAAAGCTTGTGCAGTTAATAGTTTAAATTTAAAATTCAGCTGCCAGTCATTAAGTGAGCAATAGGGAAAATATACTGTATACTGCATTTTACATATTCTTTAAATAAATATAGCAAATACACACATTCAATAGTTTACTGTGAAAAATACAGCTTTAAAAAAAAAAAAAAAAAAAAAAAAAATGCAGTATTTTTCACAGTAAACTACTTGAATGTGGGTATTTGCTATTTAAAGTAGTATGTTAAATGCAGTATACAATATATTTTTTGTAAAAATGCAGTATACAAAATATATAAATTACTGTAAATTTTACAATAAAATACTGGCAGCAGGGTTGCCAGCCAATTACTGTAATTTTTACAGTAGTGTTTCTGTAATTTAATTTACAGAATTTTGCTGTATTCTCAATTACAGTAAAATTATGTAAATTAAATTACAGTAACACTACTGTAAAAATTACAGTAACTGGCTGGCAACCCTGCTGCCAGTATTTTACTGTAAAATTTACAGTAATTTTTAACAGTGAACCCCACACCATAATCCCCCTCCACCAAACTGCAGTCAGGCAAGTACCGTTCTCCTGGCAACCGGCAAACCCAGACTCATCCATCGGATTGCCAGACAGAGAAGCGTGATTCGTCACTCCAGAGAACACGTCTCCACTGCTCTAGAGTCCGGTGGCGGCGTGCTTTACACCACTGCATCCGACGCTTTGCATTGCACTTGGTGATGTAAGGCTTGGATGCAGCTGCTCGGCCATGGAAACCCATTCCATGAAGCTCTCTATGCATTGTTCTTGAGCTAATCTGAAGGCCACACAAAGGTTGGAGGTCTGAAGCTATTGACTCTGCAGAAAGTTGCCAACTTCTGCGCACTGTGCGCCATTTTACGTGGCCTACCACTTCGTGGTTGAGTTGCTGTTGTTCCCAATTGCTTCCACTTTGTTATGATACCACTAACAGTTGACTGTGGAATATTTAGTAGTGAGGAAATTTCACGAATGGACTTATTGCACAGGTGGCAACCTATCACAGTACCACGCTTGAATTCACTGAGCTCCTGAGAGCGACCCATCCTTTCACAAATGTTTGTAGAAGCAGTCTACATGCCTAGGTGCTTGATTTTATACACCTGTGGCCATGGAAGTGATTGGAACACCTGAATTCAATGATTTGAAGGGGTGTCCCAATACTTTTGGCAATATAGTGTATGTTTTGTCTGCGATATATCTTCAGTGTCTCATGATCCTTCAGAAATCATTCTAATATGCTGATTTGCTGCTCAAGAAGCATTTCTTATTGCACACAGTTGAAAACGGTGTGCTCCTTAAAGTCCCCATGAACCGGAAGTTGCAAATGACTTTTCTCCAGTGTTGTGACGCATTTCCAAGTGAAACGGAATATTGAACAAAGGGCAGGGTTTTATTTTAGCGCTCCTCCTCTCCATTTCTCGCTCATAGCAGACTAACGGTTGGAGGGGAGTGGTTTAAGCGTTTTCAACCCAAGCCGTCAAACTGACGTCATCAGAGAAGGAACGCCATTCCAGACCGGAAGTAACTTTTCAGTTTTTGATTGAAGATTACCACGACAAACAATTTTTTTTCTGTGTATTAACTTGCATGGATTAATTGTTCAACGCAAGACTAGTAATATGCACTAACAAAGTAAATAGTGTCAATTTTGATTTCATGACGACTTTAATATTTTTGTGGAAATCATGATACATTTTTTTCCATGATTGTTTGATGAATAGAAAGTTCAAAAGAATAGCATTTATTTGAAATAGAAATCTTTTGTAACATTATAAAAGTCTTTACTGTCACTTTTGATCAATTTAATGCATCCTTGCTGAATAAAAGTATTAATTTAAGAAAATCTGTTATTAAATAATATACACTACCATTTTTATTTAATGTATTATAATATAAATAATATATTTACATTTTATATATTTATTTTATATATATTATATTTACACTACCATTTTTATTTAATGTATTACAATATACATAACATATTTACATGTTATATATATTTACCTGCTGTGGCTTCTTGCATGCTATAATTTACAATTTACACTCAGTTTACAACTCAGTTTCTCAGGTTTTAATTAACAGTGTTTATACCTTTGTGTCTTAATTTCCATACAGTCTACTGTTAAGTGGCTCCTTCTGGCACTATTCACACATTTTTCTCCATCATATTTTATAGAGGAAACCCGAGGAGTGAAAGGTTGAAGAATATATAATAGCCATAAATTCATTTTACCATGGGTGGGGGTGTATTTTACAGGATAAAAAGAAAGCCTAGTTTAGGACCAGGGCCCAGAAAGGCAGTTAGCCTACTTCTAATCAAATTATAAATGCAAGTTACAGGATACTATTTAATTTGGCGTTTCATTTGCCTCATACATATGATTGAGCATCCTGTCTCATTTTATGTGACATCTTGTAATGAGACTGTAAATCATGAAAGCTTCACCTGAGAGGGGAAAAAAAAAAAAGAAATCAGCCAAAAGTTAAATGCACAGGATGCCCAACAGGCATTTAAATGAATGAATTAATTAATCTTTAAGAAAGACCCAGTATATATACAAACAATGCAGGTCCTTATAAGCTAAACAAAAGTGTGAAAATGTAATGCAATAGAAATCAACATGTTGATGGATGTCAGTTGTTGGTGAAGTAGCAACTATTAATTCCAATAGTTCCTGTAAAGTATGACAACTTGATTAATTCATCAGCGGCTTCCTCACATAGTGGTGGCAAAACATTGTTTTACCCAACACGTTCTCATTAAATCATAACCCTTAGTCTTTTGCTAACCTTGAATTATTAGATGCGGCTCTCAAAATACCATTAATTAGCCTCTGAGAAAATAGCGAGTGGGATTTTGTGTGATTTTAGCACCTGCACGCAAACCAAGCACTTAATGGCACTCTCTCGGAGTGGAGGAAGAGAAGGCCAGAGGGGTGAGGGGAAGGGTAGGAAATAAGACATCATTGGTATTTGTTGAATGTAAACCTGACTCCACAGAGATTTGTATTCAAACACATTTCACTGCTGTTTACATGCGTTATGTGCTCACAGTTCTCTCCTGGCCTACTTTTCCTCTTTGCCAGTCATCGCCATCTCGCACATCTCAATAACAAAACCGGTATATGATGGAATGACAAATAGAGCACAGATTAAAGGAGCCCATCCTTGGACTTAAATCAGAACATATTCCAACGTTTAACTCCTATACATAAGTATAAAAAAATGAAAAACTGAGCAGATCATTATATAGCCTCAAGGCTATAGTAAATGTTTACCTGGTTAGCTCTTTATTAAATGATGCACATCTCGTAAATACCATATCACTGACAGCATATAATGATATCAATAGTGAGATCTGTATTTAACTACTATTTATATACAAATGAATCCACCAAATCAAGAATGCCTCTGTTAAGGCCATCTAAGACCAGTATGAACTAAATGCTGGCCCAGACTGGTTTGTGATGGTTTGCCACATCTTAGATCTAATTACTAAAGTTTTATCAAGTCTGGCGAGTAAAGAGGGTTGTTCGACTGATAGATCATGTTTTTGCAGGTGAACATCATAGCTATGTTGGTGCATCAACTAGAGCAGCACTAACCAACAAAAAGCAGACTGGATAAATTTCCATTCTGGTCTAAGATGGACTTTATAGCAGGGAGTGTCAGTTAATTATTGTACTTTCATGACAATAACACAAACAAATACATCTAAAAGGTCTCCAGCAGATTTTAAGAATGTACAAAAACATGCATATGATTATAGAAAAAATGTGTGCAATCATTCTGAATCAGGTAAATAAATACATATTGGTGAATTTTGATATATAGCAGGGATTGTGTATGCACACAGAGGAGAGATATAGAAAACATCACACCAACTTTCATCTCATC
Source organism: Mylopharyngodon piceus (assembly GCA_039654765.1). Lineage (NCBI taxonomy): Eukaryota > Metazoa > Chordata > Actinopteri > Cypriniformes > Xenocyprididae > Mylopharyngodon > Mylopharyngodon piceus. Next base: position 22,087,270 of record CM077441.1, read on the forward strand.
CAATCGAACTATAAAACAAGGTCCTGAACTTCAATCATCTAGACTTGTTGAATGAGCGATTGCAGAACTAGGTGTTAAAAAAGTTCACAGAAATTCACAAGGTGGCTCTCTGTCGAGCACAACAAAGAGAGATATCCAAAGAATCTTCATGCTGACGCTGACAGATCATAAGGGGAGAAATGAAAACACCAAAGAGGAGAGACAGAGAGTAATTACTGACCGGGTGCAGTTATCCATTACAGCAGTGCTTCAGGGAAACCTGTTCCAAGATGCTTCACTTATTTACATATAGACAATCCTCTGCGTCCTGCATGGCATTCCCAGATGAGCAAGGTTAAAATCACCTCGTCACCCCTGGACATGTTTGGTGGAGATGGTTTTGTGGGAGTAAATCCGGTCGTTTGGGTTTACAAGACAGTCACTAACATACCATCACCTGTGTAGAAAGATGGGTGCTTGTTTTAGTACAATACCACCCTTGAATATAGACTGTAATTTGATGGCAGAGTCATTAATCAGAAGGTAGTGCAAGCGGACACGTCAAGTAAAGGCTTAAAGCTAGATTAAGTGCTTTTCTGTGAGGTCTATCTAAAAAAAAAAAAAAAATATTGGAAGGTTATTGCTTCTTTATTCTACAGATACAGTGGAAAGATACAAGACAATTATTGGGGAATCAGGCCAGATTCAAACTTTAATCACCTGAATGAGCACTTCAGTGTTAACCACTGCACCACAGTTCCAACTGAAAAAAAAATCCCCCTAGACTCCTAGACTTAGAGTTAACTTCAACATTGCCATACTGTTTGCTTCCTAGCACAAGTTAAACAATAAACTGTCAGAAAACGGAGAATGATCAGCACTAGTACTGCAGTAAGGGTGCTCCGATCAGGATTTTTGGGGGCGATCGCTGATCACAGGAAGCAGTATCAGCCGATACTGATCATCGATCACCTATTATGGGGTCTATTTGTAGCCTTCTTTTTATTATATAGCATTATTTATACGGATGCTCCGATCAGGATTTTTAAGACACTGATACTTTTATTCAGCAAGGATGCAATAAACTGATCAAAAGTTACAGTAAATACTTTTATAATGTTACAAGACTTTTGTACTTTCAATTTTTACACAAAAATATTAAGCAGCACAACTGTTTTCAAAATTTATAATAATAAGAAGTGTTTCTTGAGAAGCAAATCAGTATATTAGAATGATTTCTGAAGGATCAATGAGTAATGATGCTGAAAATTATCTTTGCATCACAGGAATAAATTACAATTTAAAATATATTCACATAGAAAACAGTTATTTTATAATTATTTTATAAAATTCACAATATTACAGTTTTTACTGTATTTTTGATCAAATAAATGCAGCCTTGGTGACCTTAAGACTTCATTCAAAAACACATAAAAAAACATTCTTACAGTATATAAAAACTACACATAGCATATACAAAAAATATTAAGACAGATAAGCTTATGAGGAAAGAGCCTACAATGCTTAATGCCAGATTGATGTTAATTATAACCCTGGGGTTTGTTAATGATTAATATTTATTGTTATTTTATTGGTTATATTTTATCCACTAATTTATTACGATATCTAAATATGTAGTTTCTAGTGTTGTCAAAAGTACCGGCACTTCGGTACCAAGTCGGTACTGAAATTTTGAAAATGTGACGATACCAGCATTTCTGTAGTACCGGGAGTGAAGCACAAAGTTTTGTTTACAGAAGAAATAGGCTAATAGGTTAGCAATTAAATGTGACATTGCAGCCATGGAAACATTTTGGTTCATGCCGAATGAGAGAGGTACGTCATACATTTAAGCTTTCTCGGCTTTGTATTCTGTTTTGCGAATCGCGATCTGGTCACCCGATTAGCAGAGAATTTAACAATATTCCATTTGTTATTCCACTGAACATGGAATCTCTGTTTCTTTTCCCAAATCTCCACTCACACAGGGGATTATAAACGTTTCTTCCTTTTGTTCGCTTTTAATTAGGCCTTTTATATTCGCATTCTTTACTGTGGTAAAGTAGAAAAAACACCATAGGACAGAAACCTTTTTGCTTGCACGTCAATTTCTATTTAACACAGTTTGTGCTTGTTATTAGACTTTATAAGGCGCGTCAAGTTTATTTGTGCGTTTCACACGCTGGTGATTTTTAGTTTCGCTTTCTCTGGCAGCGCTAAATCAAACATAGCCTGAATGTCTGAAGATAAAACTAGCTCTTCAGACCTTTTACAACAAGTGTCAGTTGCTTGTAACATCAGGAGATAACATGAAGATATTATTAAAGAGAAATGGTCTCTTTCCTACTCATGTCCCACATCCCTCTCAAAGCGCAGAGCGGCAGGCTATATGACGCATCTTTGTGTGGAAATATATATAGAATAATACTTCACTTTCTTATTATTTAGGTTACCATTATTTACTGATATTTATTTCATAGTTTTACAGGCTGTAGTGTGTCGTTTCACTGAAGGAATAGCTAAAATAAACACGCACATCTGTTTCAAAATGGATGTTTGAGCATTTGTTTAGGCCTATTTATTTTTTTATATTTCAAAATTTATTTCATTGAGGTATATATACACACAAACATACACACACACTCCAAATATTTATATGTATGATTACCATCATATTTAATATGTTTTTAAAAATAGGCTAGTTAAATAAAATAGGCTAGTAAAATAGTTCCAACAGATTTTCCTGTGGTACCGAAATTGGTACCGAGAACCGTCAAATTTTACTGGTATTGGTACCGACTACTGGAATTTTGGTACCGTGACAACACTAGTAGTTTCTAAACTGCAGTGTTGCCATGTCTGCCTATTTTATGGTGTTTTTTGGGAGTCTAATTTTCTCTTATTCATGAACTCTTGAAGCATGAAAACTGGGCTGGTGTACTTTTCTAGTGACACTGGCCTGGCTCTTGTGAAGGAAGAGTTCAAGAGAGTGGAGGGAGTTCAGCATACACAGCTGCTGCTGTTCACGCCAACTGGTCAAAAGTTATTTAATAAAGACGTATGAATTGTACCTCACCTTGTGTAATCAGCATTATAATTATTTTACCCAGTGTAGAGATTGAGACAGTGCTGCTGTAAACATGTAATACATGGCATACCTCTCACGGCAGGTGCACGTGTTTTTGTCTCATCAGCATTAGATCGCTTTATGATATCGGCAAACTGAGAGAACACCAATTGAGTCATAAGAAGCGATTATCGGCCAATAGCAATCAGAAGGATCGACTGGAACACGTCTACTGCAGTCTTTGTGTCTTCAGAGAAATCTAGTGTCGTGTTTTCAACAACATGCATTTCTATTCATCTCTGGTCCCTGAACACAGTATCAGCACAGAGCTGAAATCATTTTTCAGATCCCATTCCCTTTCTTCTCCTTCAAGCTGAAAACAACATGATTGGAATTTTATATTAAAATAAATAGTTCATAAAAAAATCATGTCATTTTCAAAACATATGACTTTCTTCTATGGAACAGTAGATATTTTAAATAATGTTCACACAGCAATTTTCCATAACTTGAAGGTGAATGGGGATTTATTCTACCAAGGCACCATAAAAGTCATTTCTACCATTGTTTCTGACACAAAGCTACTGTATGTCTTCAGAAGACTTAAAAATATAATAGTTCTTTGAACTTTTCATGGTTCATTCATGCTGCTGCTTTATTTTTTTATTTATTTTTTTTTATATAAATAAATATTTACTTTTCTCCGTATGAATTCAGCATAAATCAAGCTCAATGTAAAAACGCTTGGAAATTCTGGTGTTCCATGTATGAAAGAAAAACATACAGGCTTGAAAAAAGTGAGAATGACAAAATTTTATTGTCAACTATTCTTTTAAAATAATTTTAAACCTCAGTAAATGTACCTCTGCATGCCAGTGTGTCAAAGTTCTGAAGTGTGTTTCTATAAAGGCAGGGTAAGTAGATTTTGAAAAACGCTGTTGGACATTGTTGATATTTGAAATCAACCCAAACAAACCCACCCCTCTCTTCATTGCTCCGCCTCCAAAACTCACACTCCAATCCTAACCACCCTGCTTTGAGGCAGTCTTGAACCCCGGCCCGATTGCTGCTGGCATGCGAGGCGAGTGCACTAACAATGACGCTAAACACAGCATTCTCTAGCGATGGTCAGTGTGCAGTAGTTTAACTGCAAAACTCTCACTATCTGGCCACTGTTACACACGCAATGCGAGAGTGGATGTCTGTTTATTACAGCTAACGCACAACAAAATGCTTCATGAAAAATAAAGCGCAGTTGTTGAACGAACGACAAGGAAGCACAAAAAATGAACGTACAGTACACAAGAGTAAACACAAACAAGCGTTCATTGTTAGTCGCCAACAGCACAGCAGCTCTAGATAATCAAAACCCAGTGTTACTCACATGAGAAGGAATCAAAGCATTCTCCGTGTCTGTTTTCAGGCCTTCCAGCTTAGCTCTCTCCAGCACTGGAAAGCTTTTCTAATATAAACGCTGGTCCTAAAGCGTTTTGCCCAGTCATAAACCTTCATTCCAGTGATATTCTTTTGAGCTTTTGTATTGTGTCCCATCTCTCGTTCAGCAGTTTTTTGTTTTTTTTTTCTTATTATTTTCAAAATCTCCCTCTTGCTCGTTCTCTCTCCTCAACCGTCATATGCCCCCTAATGCTGATTGATTAGACGTTTGTTGTTGGTGTCGGCCCAACTAACTTCCAAACAGTGTTTTTGAAATTCAGTCCATCTTTAACTGCAGTTTTATAGTCTCTTCAGGAAATATCACAATTTCATACACACACTTTATGTATTTTTACAAATGTTTGTCAAATGATGATAACACATAGCACTATGGGCTTTCATTTCCCACTGCAGGACGTGCAGAGCACGGCAGAGCCGGAGTGAAATACACAAGACACTGTTTGATTGTTTTGAAGTGTCGTTAAAAAGACTATTTGATAATATCAGAATTGTCTTAGGAAACTTAATGACAAACCTCTCTCTGCTCTCATCAGAACTCTATCTCTCCTCTTGTTTTTTTCCCTCCTCTCACTCTCTCTGTATCAAAGTATACTTGAGGAGAAAGCTAAACATTTACTAGAAAGCTTGTGACATGCACTTAGTTTGATGGAGAAATCCTCTTCCCTGATGAGTAAAGCAAGTGAGCAGTTTGTAATAATCATTACCAGGACTGACAATATAACATTAATTTAGTGTGATTAATAATAATAATAATAATAATAATAATAATAAAAACAATTAAATGAATTGTGGCCCCTTCATTTATATCAAATTTAAAAAAAACAAAAAAAAAAACAATATAACTTCAAAGGCCATTTTTCATAAGTAATGCTTTCTTTTGCCATAATTTAATACATTTCTTCACATGGGGGCTTTTTACAGCAAATACTTATACATGTGATTAACTGGATTAATAGTCATATTATTTGATTACTTTGATTAAAAAGTCATTTCTAGATGGTTGCATATCTTCACCAACATCGATGTTGATATAATGGCACATTTGTCTTCAACCCATTACTATAGAGATGAAAAACAATTAGCATTAAACATCCCAAAACCTGAAAACTAACGCATTTATGTTCCACAACAGTGATGATGAAAGCTCCTGCAAAGACACGTCCACAGGATATGCAGCTTCAGGAGCGAAGGTGCTCAAATTCACAACCTGCTCTCTGAGAACTTTCAAAAAATAATAAACAATTCACTGTTGCATCATTTCAAGCACATTTGACAACCCTTGGACAAAGAGTACCGCTTAAATCAAATATATGAAACATTTATATTAGGATTTCATTTGGATCTGAGCAAACTGAGTTGTGGCATCACATGTTGACTTTACATATGTATTGGTTTCATATTTCTATTTGTATGAGATTTAGCTGATGGTGATTTTAAGTATTCGTCTCCTGTAGGTTTCACGGCATTAGCATTTTCATAGCTATGCTTTGAAATCGATCTCTTAGATTCAGCAGAAGATGAAACTTGCCCTCAAAGAGAGAAGACGGGATTTCAAGACAGTCTCATTCAGCCCAATATTTTCAAGACTTAAAGCGCCACTAGTGAATCTTTCCTTTTAATGGAGAAGAAAGGATTTTCCAGCTTTCATCCAAATATATTTGACCAAATCACACTGCTGAACTGTTTTCATTATGTGGCCTGAATGAAAAATACTTATTTAAAGGAAACACTCCAAAGGATATGGCCTGTTCAATATTCCTTTGATTTAAATATATTCTGTTTTACCAAGTGCAGATATGTTTGCTAGCTAGACAGGTGTGCCTCAGGGATGGATACTTTAAGAAGACTGTAATCACAGGGCAAGATTTTGTTCTGACATTCACGTCTTTGTTGTAAGGGTCAACTTCAGGACATCAATCTCCTAAAATCAAGTTGTAAAATGACTTTTCATTCAGAGGTCCAGATGGATTGTCAAGATGGCTGCAACCAGCACTAGCAATGAGGCCCACTGTAAAACACCTTAAGTGGGTCAGCAGGAGTGTAATATGGGGCAGGCTTTTAAAGATCTGTGTGTGGGTGGTACGATAGAGCCCTGCAAATCCCTGTGAGCACACTTAAAACAAAGCAAAGGATACGTATAATCATACACTGAACACATTAGGATTACAGCACACACAGATACAGCATATAAAACATACTAATATATCCCTGCAGAAAAACCCTGCTTAAATATGGTTTGCTGGTCTTAATTAGCTATTTTAAAATGGCTATTTTAGCTATTCTCCCAACCTGGCCTGCTGGTCTTCAGCTGGCCTAGATGGCATCCCAGCACGGTCAAGCTGGTGTTTATCTGGTGTGCCAACTGAAAATTGCCCTAAACTCCTATAAAACTAGCCAACAGACTAGCCTAATCAGACTGGAAGTGATCATAATTTGAACAGTACAAGACTGTAGAAATGCTATGGTTAAAAACAAAAACAAAAAAACTCTTAACTGGTTAATGGCAAGTTCCCCTATTCTACAACCATGTGTCTAACTCAGCTCCTGGATGGCTATTGTTGAATTAGGGTTGGAGCTGAACATTGCAGGACAGTGAGTCTGATACCCCAGGAGTTTGATACCCCTGCTCTAGAAACACTGTAAATCTAAGATGACTTAAAATGATTAAAAATAAGACAAAATAAGCTTTAAAATAAGCTAAAACAACTAAAAGATCTCTCATTTTTGAAGAACCTTTTAAACATTTTGGAGTCAAGACCACTGTTTTAGAGAGATTTTAGGGACTTGTCAGTCCATCTAAAAGGGGTACTTCACCGGACGCAAAATGAGCCTTTAATAAAACTTTGCTGCCTATACAGGATGGTAAAAAAAATTTAATTGGTGCTTCTTGACTAAAGAAAACTGAAGCAAATAGGTAGGAAAACTTCAACACGTAGTGCCTGGTCAGAACAGATCACATATCAACTATGATCCCTATACTTGACATAAAACATCCTGCAATGTGACTATCACAGATGCACACATCGCAATATCGATGCTAAAACGATACATCTTGCAGCCATAGTTGCAGCTGAACTCTGCAGGACAGTGGCCCTCCAGGAGTTTGACACCCCTGCTCTATACAATGAAAAACTATTTTGTGTAATTTTACAAAAAATTACTGTTAAATGTACAGTTTTTAGTCATCATATAATTTACAGTAAAAACAAAACAAAACAAACAAAAAAAACAAATTGACATTCCCAGAATGTCTTTTTTTTTTATACAGTGCAGGACCAGCAAATCAACTCAGAATGGTTTAATGTTTTTTCAGCTACTGTAGGTGTGTGTTGGAAGCTACCTTTGAAACTGTAGCGTGCTAAGCAACAAGCTATTACAGTAGTGTAACAACAGTCAAGGTAAAAGTAGTTAGCTAGTCTACAAGCTACTAATAAAAAGTAGCTAAATCTATTTAAGCATGGAAAAAAATCTTTATAAACCAGGTGAACTGTTCATTTGATCAGTGATTTTTTTTTTTAAACTTGTTATACTATAGGGCCTGTTTACACCTGGTCACTTCATGTGCTTTCTCTGATCAGATAGCTATCTGATAAAAACACCAGGTGTAAATGCCCTCCATAACACTTTCAAGACTTTATTTAAATTTAATCACTCAAGACGCATTCCATACGAAACTGGACAAGTGTACATGCATCTGGTTGTTGAAAACAGATATGTACATTTTACTCCTCCCAAAATGTTTAAAAAAAAAAAAAAAGTGTGAGAGCATGTTATAGATTATATGACATGTTATAGCCAGATATGATTCGCATCGCTACAGATGAGTAGCTGAGTATCTCCACAGCAAACTGATGTCCAAACAGCCGCAAATGAAACAAAGTTGCAGATGCTCAACACACAATCTTCATTTAAAGTAGTGACCAGAAGACTAAATTATCTTACCAGTGTTGATGCCACATTTTCTCCTATTGCAGTCTTTGATCATGAAATTAGCTAATAATATGCAGCTCATATCTGTTGCTTTGATTAAAGTGAACTCATTTAAAAATTTGCATATAACACAGGAATTGAAGATCGAATTTATATTTTTGCGGAGACACATTTATGTGGCCAAGTGTAAATGGAACCATTTTAACCAATCAGATAGCTATCCAATGTGTAAAAACGCATGAAGTGACCAGGTGTAAACAAGCCCATAAACAGTGCAAATGAACAGATTCACTAAAACGAATATGTGAGAGAAAATACAGAGATTTAGCATTATGTTGCGCTATTGTTAATCACTGGAAAAAGACTGTTACTGGAAAAGCTAGTGCCAGAGAGAAAACAGATCCAAATAGGTAGGAAAACTTCAACAACCATAATGCACTGGGAATGTTGCCGTCCAAGCCCACTCCCACCAGTCTGCTATACATACGCCTGACCATAGTCAAATACTGCCTTGCTTTAGTAGGAAATAATTCTTAGCAAACTTTTAGCCATAATGGTGTCGTCTTGTATTGTTCCTGGGTGCAAGAATTCAAAGAGTAAACGTTTAGCGGGAGTGAGTTGCTTTCGGTTTCCAGAGAAGGATCTAGCATGTTGTATGCTGTGGCTAAAGGCCGAAAAGAATCATAAATATGGAGAGAACGGCGTGATGGAAAATCTGAAAAATCTCTGTGTTTGTAGTCAACATTTCAAACCGGATGACTACGAACAGTGTTTTAGGTCGAACGGAGGGGGAAAACTGAAAGAACCTGCCATTCTGTCAGTTACGCACAATCCCTCGAAGCAAAACGCTATCACGTACAGGTAAGAAAGCTGTAGCCATAGCGTTTTATTTTTACCACAATGCTGTTTAAAGAGTAGACAAAGTACAATACAATTTTCAGTGATAAACCTACCCTTACGATAACTGTTCTGTTAATAACCCTCTTTCAATCAGACTGTCTGTGGGCGGGGAAACAAAAAATGTGGAGAGAGAATGAGTAAAAATTGTTCATTTACATATACTACTGACATTGTAACAATAGAAAGCGGGTTGAAAACCAGCTAAAACTGGCTAAGAGCAGAAAATTAGCTTTTCCAGCATAGGTAGAATTGGTTTTCATAAATGTACATGTTAGAGTCATTTCCGATATTATGGCATACAATCAAATATAAATGTAAAAAAAAAGATTTATATTTATCAATATCGAGACGCAGTGGTTCATAGTCTGGGGTTCATTGTTTTCCAATCCTCTCTGCGATTCATAACCGCATGAAAACCAATAGCTCAATAGGCTGTGCAGAGGTGAGCCTATCCAGTGCCACAGCTCAATGCGTTTCACAACCAAATAAAAGTGTACTTGATAAAAATATTGAAATATATCCAAGCACCAGAGATTTAATAATGTGGACTTATTAAATCTCGGCATCCTATGCAGAGAAACCGATGAGAGGGAGATCCAGCATTGTGTCATTCACTGCAATTTTTCCAGGAATGTGAGTGTGTCTGAGACAGCGCTGTAAATCTGACATTTTTCTCTCATGTTCTCTCTTCAAGGGCAGAAAGGAATCCTCACTTGATTGCTTGCATGCATTTTTCGTGCACCAAAAAAAAAAAAAAAATCAGAATGTACAATGAGCAATTTACTCTCATAGTGTGTTTTTCTTCACACCAGCTCTTGTGCTGTCAAATGTGCATTAGTCTCTCGCAGACTAATTAAGGAAATGATACATGACAAACACATGAACTTGAAATCCATCTAATTGCATGTCATTTTAATTCTAGGATTTCCACAAGCATCCTTGATTCTACAGAGAACGAGGGAGAGAAAGGAACTTGGCCTTGTAAATTAAAATAACACATTTTATACCCCAAGTGAGGCACGGGGCATTCGCCTCACACTGAAGGAGCAAATATATTTCCTTCCCTTCACATCGAGCAGGGAGAAATATTGTTTAATCAATGGCACCAAGAACTTCGGCCACCTCAGCAGAATTCCCCCACCCACTTTTGACTGAGCATGGATGCCGTTTATCCCCTAACTCCATCTCTGATGTCTCAGTGTAGGTCAGTGGTCAAGAATCAGACCAAAGTCACTTCCTCTGTTGTCAAAACCAATCAGAGGTTAGAACCCAGCACTGGCCTTTAAAGGGGACATATTATCGAAAACGCCTAGAGGACGAATTATTATTATACATTGTGTATCTTTTCTGTGTATCTTAGCCAAGACATTTCTGTAAAAGATATTTTTAATATCTGAGAGGTTTCTCACAAAATCAAATAAAAATCAGTTCAATTCCAAATTCAGCTCCAAATTTAATTTAGGGCCCGTTTACACTAGTGCGTTTCTGTTTTAAAACAGCGTTTTAAAATTAAAACTATCCTCGTCTACACTGGTGTTTCCACAGCATTTCAGAAACGATCTCTGTCTACACTACACGGCCGAAAACGCATGTCACATGACTATTCATGCACACTGGGCATGCGCGTACAAGTGTAAACAGTTGCCTCTTGCGCATGCAGGCAGCTGCAGTATTAAAAAAATGCTGAGTTTAACTGCACAATGGCTGCTAAAAATTACAACAAAACCAGCAAAGATTTCAGTTCAGTCTCCATGTTATTGTTTACACGGTTGTCAAGGATACGCAGAGCAAATGTGGGCAGCCACACCATCGTTTTCAAAAGTCTCCGTTTTGGTCCGTTTATACTGAAACGCAACCCTGGCAAAACGGGGTCTGCAGCATTTTCCAAAGTCTCCATTTTCGAGGTTCGAAAACACCAGCGTAGTGTAAACGACAGGAGTAACCGTAGCAAAACCTTTAGCGGCATGGAACCTCATTCAAAAGATTTTAAAGTTACATTAGCCAAAACAGCCTGTTTAATTCTATAGGACAGTGATAGGGTGGAAAATTTTAACATAAAATCTGTGCAATAAACTAGGGCTGGTACGAATACCATTTTTTGAGCTTTGAAGCTTGGTAGTAATCAGCACTGAATATTCAAAGCTTCGGCGGGAGGGAGCTGATATTCTTCTCTTTAATAAAGGCATGTGTAACGAGTAGAAATATGGAGTGGCCCCTTTAAGAGCTGCTCCCGGTTGAACTCTCTCGAACGATTCGAGCACCGCATTTATGCGTGTTATTTCTGTTTTTCTGTTGCCCATTTAATGTTATTTTCTTTATTAAGTAACGCTGTAGGCAGCATAACATTTGCGACAGACAGTTACATGAGTTTCATGGGGAATAAAGCGCCAGTTGTGAAATGTCAATCGCCTCCGTGAAGTCTGTCTGGTATCAATAACTCAAGCTAAGTGAGCTAATGTATCCCTATTTGCTCCGTACACAACATGTTACAGCAGGAATCTCTGTGTGTCTGTGTGCCTGTTTGCATTTTGATTATGTCGAGGACACGTTCAGAATTAATACATTTTTAATAAACTACAGAACAGCGCGAGCCGGAAGCAGCGCGCCTCACGCGGGCAGGGCTTATGCTCCGACTAGTATGGACAATGCACTAGTGATATAAAACACAGGTCTGTTAAGAGTAATACTTTTAATAAGGTAGCCTAACATTTTTCTGACAAACAAATTGCTCTCAAATCAGAAATTAGCAGCACAATAGTTACTGACACAGTAAACGGTAGGCTATTTAAATAAAAAACAAACGAAAAATAAATGAACAAACAGTAATAAATAAAGAACACACAGTCCCAATAAAATCTCACGTTTGAGTTTTAACAAGCTCCTATATTTTGCAGTAGATTCATTTAGATTGATAACGGGTAAAGGCTAATACATTTTGATTCTATTATTCTATTTTCCACAATGTCAAAGCAACGCAGCTTAACCCAAAATACAAGCTCATGCAGTTGTGCGCTTCAGACAGAGAATACTCCAGTTGCAGGGAACACAGTAGGCTAAGAAGCAAAAATATTTAAGTATAACAAGGTTGGGTTCCTTAAACTGTCCATCATATTAAAAACGGTTAGGCTATATAAGATAATTGTAAAAAAGAGTATTGTATTTCACTATATTTTGTAGTGTAAACATATTCAAGCACGAATGAGAATCGTTTCGCGAGGTGGATGCCAGGTGTGCAAAAAAAATAAATAAATAAATAAAAAAATAAAAAATAAAAAAAGAACGAATATTCGAATCCCAAAATTGAAAATCGAATACCAACCAACCAAACGCATATTCTTCAACCGGGAGCATTCTCTAACGCATAATAATCTAATATTCTGGTTCAGCCCTACAATAAACCTTGCCTAACATGATAAAATGGACTTCAAGTAAACAAATAAAAAGCTAGAAAAGTGTAGAATATTGCTCCTAATACTCCTAGAGTGAAGTTAAAAGACAGACTAACAGCCTGAGCTTGAAGGCTGAGATGAAGACTGGCAAAAGATCTGAAGAATAAGAGCATCCATGCAAGGAAGGAACAGTGCATGATGGAGAACACCACTCAAATCAGATATGTAATCAGCGCTCAGGGGGATTTAAGACTGGATGCTCAAAAAACACATGGAAAGTGTCACTAAGCACTGAAACAAATTAGGTTCTAATCCATTTCTTTGAAGGGACTCTAATTAGTCCTCCAATTTCCTCTCACATCAGAACAAAAAGTGCTTCATGATGTAACATGATCTTGTTTAATGTAACATGCTCTGGCAAGATTGTTTTCTCCATGGTGATAGATGGCCTGCATGTAGAAAAAAAGGGCTTCTCATTTGCTTTTCACATTAAAAACCTATTATTCTTCCCAAATCCACATATGACAGCGAACAATTTGAGCCTTTGTCCACACAATAAAATACCCTGTAAAGTGTCACAGTTCACAGACGGAAACAAAGGCGACATCATGTACATAGAGAAAGTATATTTTAAGCTGGCATATCTTGATTGAAATCTAGAGTTTGGATTTTCTAAATGCCCTTTCCCTTTGCGGAGGCAATTTCCTTTGGAAATTGTCGGCAGTAAATATGGTTAATGTGCTGTGCCTGCACTTCGCTCACAGGGAGAGTTGAAGAAGGCTGACATGAGTTATCTGTATGATTCTTGCTAGAACTGAGATATGAATCCCTCCATCGTAAACTAGATTGTAGAATGATGTACAATTGCCCTGGAGGGACAAACTCACAGGAAAACCCTCCACTAATGAAATTCAACATATGGATCATGATACAAAACAAAAACATCTCTAATTAAATATCATATAACTTATAGATAACTAGAATGCTAATGGATATTAAAGGATTAGTTCACTTCTGAATTAAAATTTCCTGATAATTTACTCACCCCCATGTCATCCAAGATGTTCATGTCTTTCTTTCTTCAGTCGAAAAGAAATTAAGGTTTTTGAGGAAAACATTCCAGGATTTTTCTCCATATAGTGGACTTCAGTGGGGTTCACCGGGTGGAAGGACCAAATTGCAGTATCAATGCAGCTTCAATGCAGCTCTACACGATCCCAGACGAGGATTAAGGATCTTATCTAGCGAAACGATCAAATGCTCATCTTGCACTGCTCTGCGATGCGCCACACATTACGTTGAAAGGTCACGCGTGACGTATGCAGAAATACCGGCAAAAAACTCCATCTAATTTTCTACTCCTACTTCAAAAATCATTCGATATCGTTGTTTTACCTTTTTTTGTAAAGGGCGTCACGTGTGACCTTTGTAACGTGATTAGGTCATGCGTGTGGATCACAGAGTTAGTGCAAGACAAGCATTTGTGGTTAAAAAGTATATAATTTATATTTTTTTTTTTAGAAAATGACCGATCGATTCGCTAGATAAGACCCTTATTCCTCGTCTGGGATTGTGTAGAGCCCTTTGAAGCTGCATTGAAACTGCAATTTGGACCTTCAACCCGGTGAACCCTGCTGAAGTCCACTATATGGAGAAAAATCCTGGAATGTTTTCCTCAAAAACCTTTTCAAATGAAGAAAGAAAGACATGAACATCTTGGATGACATGAGGGTGAGTAAATGATCATGAAATTTTCATTCAGAAGTGAACTAATCCTTTAAGTATTATAGACTTCTTTAGTTCAACCAAATTTTAGTGATTAAGGCAACTTAAAGAAATTATTTTTATTAAACATTCCATTTAACAATCTCCTTTTTACTACTATAAATACATTTTTAAAAATGCCCAAAAACTGCTAAAAAGTACTATAATTATTGAAATTTCATGATAAAAAAAAACAGACACAAAAATGGGTTAACATCTATGGAAGCGGTTTCAACTGTGAAAAAATAAAATAAAAACAGTGCAATCTTATTTTACAATGTGACTTTTTCATAAAATATAATGAAGTAACTCACAATTATCTTTTTTGTTACTCTGAGATGAAAATAGGCTTCTATGATTATCTGTAACTATGAATTAATCAAGGATTTTTGATTCATCTGATTTCTAAAGCAACTAAATAAAGAAAGAAATAAAATGTATAGTCTATGACAAGTTGTCTATATGACAAAGTGTTTTTAATTAGTGCAAGAAGTCTGGACTTTAATCAAGCCAGCAAGCATGATGGGAATGACAAGCCTCAGCGAATGAGAATTAGAGTAGCTGACCAGCTCATCATTCATTGGCTGGTAGATGGTGGCAGATGCTGGCAAATGCAGGTCGACCATGAT
Source organism: Mylopharyngodon piceus (assembly GCA_039654765.1). Taxonomy (NCBI): domain Eukaryota; kingdom Metazoa; phylum Chordata; class Actinopteri; order Cypriniformes; family Xenocyprididae; genus Mylopharyngodon; species Mylopharyngodon piceus. The sequence continues at coordinate 22,102,383 of CM077441.1, forward strand.
GTGGAATCAATGAACTGTACCACTACAGCACTAAGCTCCATCGCCAATTATCCTTCACTCAAGTCATAAATAACATGATCCTAACCATAGCTACAAACAATTATGACATCCAACAAAGAAATCACGTAATAATGGAGAAGAATGAGACAATATTGCACTAAATTACATGAGCAAATATGCCTTCAGTACACTCAAACCGTGATATTGATTCTTCAGCATCTGCTATCACTCCAGATTCATATTCCAGCTGCAGGTTGCCTTCTCGCACACTACACATAACCATACGGTGACCAAGTGTGCAGTGCAGAGATGGGAAAAAGCACAGAATGTTCTTAAATTCAATATCAAGCGACCACAGGGCTGAGTAAAGAAGTTAAGGTCATTATTGTACAGTCTTGACAGGAAAGTCGACATTGGGGCTATTCGGCTCTGGTTCACATTCCACTATCAACTTTACTCAGTGAATAGATTCTTTACCTGTTCCTTGATTTGCTTGAACTAGTGAAAGAAAGAAAATAACATGTCCTTGAGTGAGTTTCAAATTACTTGCCATACTAGGAAACAAACACAATTAAAGACCTTTCTCAAAACATGTAAAAAGGATTTCTGTCACTTCGGCATTTTCATAGTGTCTGGATTTCACCAAGGGCAAAGAATGATAATTACACCAATCAACAGTTTTTAGTTATCTGAGACATCAGATTGATTTTGTAGCTAGGAATTCAGAAGAAGCAACATAGCATGAACCCCAGTGTTGACACAGTAAAAACCCCTGCTTGTTAACAACGAGTTCAATGAAGAAGCGTCACAGTAATTAGCCTGGAGGAAATTGCCACGTTCTTTTTTTTTTTTTCCTGAGTTCTGAGTGGTATTAGACTTGCATTTCCGTAGCCAAAACAAAACACTGTTTCTGTTATATGACTGCGTTTCAGATTATAAAAAAGACAGCAAACCTTTGTAATGACATGAGAAGGATAGATTCTTTCTATTTCACTTTCTTTGAGTATTGGCAAATAAAATGTAGTAGCAACAACAACACAAACTGTAAACATGGTTACAGCCAAATTCTGGTTGACTGACCATTTTCAATGAATAATGTCTCTATTCTATAACCAGTTCTCAACTTCCAACTTCGATTTAGTCAACCCAGGCTCACTGGGAAAATGTTCCTATGGCGACATTTCTGCAAAAAAAATATAGTACGCTGCTTCTTGAATGTTTTGCAACACAATCAAAGTGAAATGTCCAGTGAGTGGCACTAAAAGTGTGTTCATTTTTCTAAAAAATAGATGAATGTGAATCTGGCAAATTTTTATCACGTTGGCTGTTCAGAAATGAAACATACAATGAGTGTTGGTAAAAGGTTTATGCTCTTTCGCCTTTAAAAATAATGTATCAGTTACTTTATCCTACCCTAAACCTAACCAGTATTGTTAATAAAAGCAAAACTTGAGATAAAATGCATTTGCTGAAGCAACCATGGCATTTTAGCTTGCTTCTACGTGTCTTTGAGTTTATTATGTGTTTCACAGTTCTCGTATTAGTGCAATGCTGTACTACTACGTCAGAAAAGCCATCAATGAACATGACAATAATTTTAGAAACATCCCCAGCTTTATAAAAAAAAAAAAAAAAGTTGTTGGTGTTTTACTGCCACTAGTGTTCACTGCAGCTGGAAACTGCAGTGAATTGTGTATATAGAGGTACTAGGGGTGTAACGGTTCGTTTTCAGGTACAGAAATTCAATAAAGTAACTTCTCTCACAGTGCGCATAAGTTCTCTTTCGCGTCCTCTTGTGATTAAATGTTTAAATTGGCAAGGCTTAAAAACACATGCAAATGATAAACTTCCTTAAACATATCTGGACAGTGACAGTTCCTACAGCTTTCTTGAGAGTCTTTCACGCTCGCTCCGGGCCATCAGGCAGTCCTTATTGCTTGCGCGCTATCAACACCCGGGTGATGTCGGTGCAAGCAACTGGTCACATTAGACGTATTACCTTGAGCACACGGCACTCGCATCGAACAAAGTATACATTGTTCGTTTTTTGTTTTGTTTTGTTTTTTTGGACCATCGCTGTTGTAACGTATTGGGAAGCTAAAATGTTCTCAGACAGGAGTTTCATATGATGTAGGTAGCGGCTCTACCATAGGCATGTCTTTATCGCATATCATGCTGAACTGCAACACCAACTTGTAAGGAACTGTGATATCAGCATGTGGAGCGTATCCATCAACAGAAACATATTAGCGGAACTGTCTGTCTGTTTTACGTGTTGTTGTTTTTTCATTAAACCATATTATAGATGCAGTGTCAGATTAGAGATTAATGCGGTGCAAATGAGTGCCAAACCATGGGTACAGAAAGGTACTGTTTGTTTGTTTTTTTAATAGAAGCGTTACACCACTAAAGGCCCGATACACTTCAAGCGAAGTTCTTTTTCGTTCTTCGTTTAGGGGTAAAATGAAGATCGAAATATGTGAGCAGCGATATACTGTAATCGAACATCTGAAGCCGCCTAAACTGCTGAGAGCAACGGTTAGATGAATATGTAAAAATGTTGCGCGCTTTCATCTCAGTAACAAAATAAACAAAATTGAGAAAATAGCAAGGATTTTTTAATAAAGCAAAAGGAAAGCATCTGATCATGGCAACATGGATATGTTTGTTTGCACGAACTCTGTAATTTGTCTGACTTCTACAGACTTGAGAGGAGAAATGAACTGGAAAAGATTTTTCGAGTGAAAGAAGGTGGAGCCTCAGCGCACACCTACCTTACGTAATGGCCACAGACCAATGGTAGTACGAAGGTGTTTACCGGGCAAAGCAAACTTTTCCAGAAAGTCTGTTTTGGCAAGCTGTTTCGAACTTCCAAAATGAACTCCAAACAAACTTCGTTTCAGCCTGGTTTTGTTCAAAATGACGTCACATTAGTGCGTTCTTTGATTTCATTTGAAGTATATCGGGGCTTTAATAGGTACACTTTTGGAAATGGAATTTCACAAAAAATGTAGACAGGGGCATGATATTCCTATGAGTCTGGATTTAGTTTAGCAACAAAGAGCAATGACAAGCAGGACTGTATTTTCCCACCACCAGCCTCAGAGAAACAAAAACCCAAGTGCTCAAGTCAAGGAGCGCATCTACGCTAAACCAGGCATGTGCTGCAAATCCACGGCTCTCTGCTACCTGCATTAATACTTTATAGAGCAAAGAACAGCTACAAGTGCCTGCTAATGGCCTGGAAATAATATGCTTTTCTCCAGACCCTTACGAAAGGAGATAGCGGCAAAAATGTGTACGGCCCATTACTGCTTGCTCCGTACTTTCCTTGCCATTTCGTGTTCTCACAGCAAAGGGCAAACCAACGTTCTTTCACATCAACAAAAGGAACTAAAAAATAGCTGACGGCCATAATTACTATTGTAATAGCTGACTGAGGGACAAGGACTGAGGCAAATGAGAGAATGTTAGCGAGAAGTGATGGGTACAAAAGGGCAATGGAGGCTGAAAAGCCCAGAGAAAAACACCCCGTTGGCTTGCATTCATTCTGCAATACAGCGTCACATTCTCTTCCTCTATCTATCCACCTCCGCTGCTCTGTTATAAAATTTTGTGAGAATCTTAGACATTTAAGGCACCAGATGCAAGGACTATTCCAAATGTTAGGATGTACAGGTGTCAAAAAAATTGACTATAACTGTGGGAGCCTGGGAAATTTTACGCTGCCATTTTTATTATGCTTGTATGCCGCTGCTGTTCCTTTCGTTTTGTTGTTTATGCATATTTTACGATTAAAGTTACGTTTAATGTTCGCATCCTTCTTTCCTGAACTTCAACTTTGCTACAGTTACGTTTGATCTCTTATTTAAACATTGTTGGAAACATTTTGGATAATGCAAGTACACAAATCAACATAATATATAACATAGTTCTAGTTTTTTTTTTATATTTTAATCCAAAAATCTTACATATTGTGCCTTTAATATGCATGTGTGTTGGATTTTTTTTGTGTGTGTGTGTGTGTGCTTATACTATTATAAGTACATGCTATTATCGTTAACAACTTGCTGAAATTAACTACAAGCCAAGGCTCTCATGCAGAGTGATATTTAGGTGCATTTCATTTCATATTTAAGTAGAGCATTTCAAATCAACCCTTAGAAGACAGCTGCCTATGTCGGCAGTAGGCAGCGAATCAACTTTGAAACACAGCTTGTATCTCTTTTTCTCTCTGGTGCCAAGTTACTCATTCTCTTTTCCTTTCCATCTCAGAGAGATAAATTCCAGGTTCCCAAGTGATCGCTAAAGAAAGACAGTTTAGAAGAGAAATCTGATGCACAGGAATAGTGTCGTCCCCAGAGGACGGCAACCTTTTAAACACAAACAGCTGAGCAGCCGAGACTAAAACCGACAGACCCTGTAGGAAAGACAAAAAGAGTAGGGTAAAAAAAAATGAGAGGGGAACTTGTTACTGGAGTAAACACTAAATCCCCAGCAGTAAACTATCAGCAATGATAATCCATTAAGAATCAATGCATAGAGAATATGGGCTTATGCCTCACTGCAGCGGCGGTTATTGATTGAGAGTCGGTCCGTGCTGAGAGGGGGCAGCGGCATTATCATGCAGCCTACGTAATGCCATTTCATTCAGGCGAGACCGGCGAGCTTTTGATTAAGAACAGATGCTGCTCACACCTCCCATTCTCTTATGCGCTGCTTATGAAAATGGCAGATTTAGGAGCTTTATCATGGTTTAATATCTCTAATGTCTTATATCCTCAACCACTCCCAAAGCCCTATTTCTGTCCCAAAAATGAAAGGCACATTTTCCCCTGTAATTGGGTGCTGGTAAATGAAACTGTGGCCTTTTAAGGGTTGTTTAACACAAATATATCGACGTTATGCCCTAACTGTTCGCCCCCAAACTCGAGAGAGAGAAATGTTCAGACTGTCCCTTTTAAATCGCACCTAAAATTTGTTAACAAGACCACAGTCTAGCAGCTTAAGCACCCATAGTGCAGTGCTTGTATATAAGAGAATACGGGCTAATGACTCACTGCATAGTGCAGCTCTATTTCCGCATAGTTACAGTACACATTATTCGTAACAAAACGTAAATATATTAACGACCAGCTCAAATCTTCTAAAAGCAATTATAAGGCATGAAGACATTAAAGAGTTAGTTCACCCATAAATGAAAATTCTGTCATTAATTACTCACCCTCATGTTGTTCCAAACCCGTAAGACCTTCGTTCATCTTCAGAACACAAATTAAGATATTTTTGATGAAATCCAAGAGGTATATGACTCATCCACAGACAGCAATTTAACCGACACGTTCAAGGTCCGGAAAGGTACTAAAGACATTGTTAAAACAGTCGACGTGACTGCAGTGGTTCAACCTTAATTTTATGAAGCAACGAGAATACTTTTTGTGCGCAAAAACAAAACAAAAATAATTACTGAGATTGTAACGAGTATAATATTACCCAAATTTTATTAGTAATGCAATTACTGCGTTACAGCAAAAAAAGAATATATTACTGTAATATAATTACTTTTGTAATGCGTTACTCCCAACACTGTGAACCACTGCAGTCACGTCGACTTTTTTAATAATGTCTTTAGTACCTTTCGAGACCTTCAAAGTGTCGGTTAATTTGCTGTCTATGGAGGAGTCATATACCTCTCGGATTTCGTCAAAATAGCTTAATTTGTGTTCCGAAGATGAACGAAGCTCTTTTAGGGGTTTGGAACGAAATGAGGGTGAATAATTAATGACAGATTTTTCATTTTTGGGTGAACTAAACCTTTAAGATATTATAAATATTAACATCATGATTTTCTGTAAAGCTGTTTGAAAAAATGTGTATTGTTAGCAATACAAATCATTTTAACTTTAATTCTTATATGCAAAAAAAAAAAACATCCTCTACTGTTGAAACAAAAAGCACACACCAAAGTCTATTGAAGATTGTATGAATGAGACTCCAATGTCTCTTGCCATCACACTTGACTGATATCTAGCGTTGTGGCACTGCCACTCTCATAAGTGACAGCCACTCCATTATCACATTATCAGAGTCGCCACATAAAACTTTACAGCGCCGACACCCAGCATTCATCACACCCTCACCTCCAAGAGGGCACATGGTGAGACTCTATCAGATTGACAAGTGGCCTGGGGTCTGACTGAAGCCTGACAATACTCCCCCAGAGTCCTATTTATGAGTTATCGCACATCGGCCTCGACGGCAGGACTTCACAACACACAAAGTCGACCTTTGCTTTGTGCACGGTTCAGTGCTCCTTTAGTTGGCGTCCTGTTTGATAATTGCCTCCTTGCCATGTTCAGACCGGCCGTAAATACCCCCCTCCCTGTGTTTCACGGTGAATAGCAATTAGGAAAGTGATGACAAAGATTAGTATTCATGCAGTTGGTTCAAAAGAAGGACGTATATTGTGCAGCTGTAACAATTCGGCAATAAAATCAGGGAGCGGCAAAAGTTTGATTACAATTTCCCGAGAGGGTGGGAAATGGTGCCGGTGGGGCGGGGAGGATTAGGCCTCAACGTACGCCCCCTGTCTGTGATTGTGTCTGCCACATTACATTACCGCAGGCGCTCGGAGAGGAGATATAATGAGATTATCACAAAGAAGCATGAATCGAATCCCAGATGAGACGCCAGTCGGCAGTGAATGGGAGTCGCTGTTACTCACACCTGCATGAGTGGAGCTCCTCAAGCATGGAATGAGCAAAGCACTCGAGCGTAACCGCAGTGAAACGTGAACAGAGGTGATCCATTGCTCTCCTGCAAAATATCATTAAAAAAATAATTAATAATCTTATAACCAAAGATCTACTTGAGACAATACAGCTAATGGCTCCAAGTTAAGAGACTTTGTAATGTCTGTAATGTGTTAAAGTATCACTGTCTTGGATGCATGTCTGAATAGCATATCAGTGATTTCATTTGCATTCAAAGTAGGGAACATATTGTATAGCCAAGGCTCGACATTAAGGTTTTTCAGGGATAGTTCACTTGAAAATGAAAATTGTTTTACTTCCCTTTATGTCATTTCAAACCTGTATGATTTTTATTGTTCAGCACAACACAAAAGATGATATTATAAAGAGATTATAAAGGTACTGTAAAATTAAAGGTGCATTCAGTAGTTTGGTGCTAATTTAAAGTTTCACATATTAAGAAATTCAACTGTGGTTTTATGAAGAGTCATCTGAATGGTGCACACTCATTATAGCTTTATATGAAAAGTGTTTTAATTATATATGGTGCGGGTCGCCCACCTCAAAATGCATTTCTCCACGTTGAGAAGATGTGACCTGCAATGCTTCACTAAACATCAGAGAGAATCATCACGCTCATTGGCTTCTGCCTCTGTAGATACGCTAGTAGTGTAATGCTGGTTGGTGATGCAAAGAGTGAAATTTAGGCAATGAAACACATTATTATTGCTTAACCCATTTAATCCCACCGGTCACAACAGTGACCACAAAGGTGGTGTTCATTTATAAAGCTCTAAAAATGTTACTGACTGCTGTTTTAGTGCATTTCCAGCAAATATGGTAAGAATAAAGGGTCTCAATTAAATATGAGCAGTTTCACATGGTTAGTGGAAATTGTCACATGACCAGAGCAGTTTAATTCTTGTTTGCACCATGAGTAGATGATGGCTGCATCAAAGCTCCAAAACAAAAGGTTAGTAAAGTATGTTAAAGATATGACAAAGATTTTTGGTACACCTTTAAGGTGTCCAGTATTAATATATGAATTCACAATTATTCGGTTTTATTGAGTGTGGTCATAGAATGAGTAAACATGGTAAAAGCAACAATAGTGACCGGTGGGAAAATACAGTGAATGAACTATCCAATTGCAGTTGCTAGGGAAGGCTGCACTAAAATGTCACAATGACAAAGTTACAGTGAATATTGCACTAAATTAAAAGTTAAAAAAAAGTTTTAAATACTGGTTGCACTAATATAACAATATTATATATATATATATATATATATATATATATATGTGTGTGTGTGTGTGTGTGTGTGTGTGTGTGTTACAATAAAGTAACATTTTTGAAATTCATTGATGGTTACATTTTTATTTTATTTTATTTTTTTTATTATTTTATCTTAGTATTCCTATAGGCGTTGTATAAGGGTTTTTATGTATAATAGCAACCCTAAAATGTGATGAAAGAGTTTAAAATGTGTTAATAACTGGGCTGATATACAGTATACACATTATCCCACCGGTCACAACTGACCAACCGTAAAAATAATAATCATCAAAAAATAATTATTGATTATTTCAAGGGGTTACTAATGACACATCATTTGGATATTTTCATGTCTGGGAAAAAATTGGGATTAAATGGGTTAATGACAATAGGAGAATCAGAACCTGTATGGTCATAGCAGAAGAAAAGATATGAAGCCAGAAGACAGAAAGAACCACAAGCTGGAAAGATCCGATGATGGACAAAATGACAAAAGTAGTTATGCCCAAGTTACTTCTTTTTTTGCTGTACAGACAAGGGAATTAATTAATGTGTTGACCACTCTTTAAAACTTAAAGAAAACTTGACATTAATGCTATCCAAAGAACTACTGAATGCCACTTTAATCTATACAACTGGTGTGCTTTAAGTGTTCTGAATGAGAATCACTTCGTATTATAAACAGATTAAGCTATTACACACTCAAATTTCACATCAAAACACTGATCAATGCACACAGACTACATCAAATATGGCAAAACGAACCTCAAACATCATGACATTTGGACACATAATGTGCAAAAACCAATGAGGTTTGACATTAGTTTCCTTCCCGAATAAATGTAAATAGGAACTGAGGTGCCTTTTCATGTTTGTGTGTCACACGGGCAAGTGGACAACCATTAATGTCCAGCCCTGTGCAACACTGGCAAACACACACAGATGGCATCCTTCCATGCTCACACATACACTATCCACCTCATTTATCCCAATGAACTAAAGGTGAAATTCAGAGGCAGAAGTCAAATGTATCCGTTAGATGTCCAAAGAAAAGCTGTCAGTTATCCTACAATATACAAACACAATAACCTCCAAAGAGGCTTTTAGTTGTAGCTGCACAAATACCATTTCATCAAAGCGAAAGGTCAAACACATCAGTCTCGCTAGTTGTTAAGATAAATAAACAAATGTACCAACTGTGAAAGGTCGAAAATCAGCACAGTCTAAAAACTACAAGGAGAATAAAACATGACCTTAGACAGGCCATGATCGCATGCTGTACGTTCCTGCGGTAAACCCTTCAACTCCTGCCTCTCAATAATGAAAATGAAATTCAAAACAGAGCTTTTAGAATAATTACCAAGTGTCAGCCAGGAGCAAAAACGTTATTATTTAAAATGGGCTGAATTAACTGAAAATTAGTGAGTTGCGTATGAAGAGCCGTCATGTTGTCACATCACATTTAATATGGGATCAATCTTCATATAGTACAAAGCGGTCTGTTTACACAGCTTAAAACATTGATAACTCATTGTCATCACAAAATGGAGCGGCGTTGGTTGGATGGCATAAATATTTCAGATGAGTCATAACTGAACATTTGGGTGTGGAGGTGACACCGCTGACTTTGAGAGCAGAGGAGAAATGAACTCTACAGGAGTTTGACATCGGTCACTCCGGAGTCTTCGAGATGAAAGCTCAGCCGAGGGATCTTGTCCCCAGCACACAAAATGAATTATTCATTGAGGATTTGGAGACATCAGTTAGAGGATCTGTCGATACCAACCCCCATCCCCCCCAAACACACAAAGACCAGCCAGTAACAGTATGCTCTGCCCTTTAATGCAACCTTTAAAATGTAGTGTCTCCTGATAGGTGGGTCATTGTGTCTCAAAATCTTGGAGATAAAGGATGCATCCAAACAAATGCTTAGACTAGATGGCTTTATGTTTTTTGGATATTTTGAGAACAGTTTTAAAATATCACTTTTAAAAATCACTTTACTGCAGAACAGACTTTAATCTAAAGGTCAGGAATTGTACAACACATCGACAGCTGGCTCTTGAAAGCTAGAGTTTTTTGACACTGTTCAACTGAGAAGAACAAGGAAAGTTGTTATATTTTCCATGGGAACGTCATGTATTTGAGAGCTGGATTTAAGAACGGTATAAATTCATGGATGATTGATAAGAGTGTCCACAAATAAAGAACACAAGGCAAGTTCTTATAAACGTACTCTTTATGTTAATGTTGGTTTAGAAAAACTTAAACTACTTAAAAAAACAAAACAAAAAAAAAACTAATGATGCTAAAAATGTTGTGATATGTAAAAAGTAACCCAGGTGAAAAAGGACTGCACTAAAATACAGTTTATTTCAGTACACCTTAGTACACTTACATAATGATATACATAATATAGATAGCTTCATTTACTGTAAACACAAGTGTATTGCAGCATGCAGCTCACTGATGTAACCGTTTGCATGTCATATTGAGAGAGAGAGAGATGAACCACTCACATTATTTTTAAATTAGTCTGACAGAAAGATTTCAAATTATTGATTTCATCCGTTCATCTGTGTGGTTAATTTACTCATTCAGCCTGCATGCTAGTGGACAAATGTTTGTGTAATTTCTAGAATTATAAAGGCAGAACTTGCAGGAATAATTCAAATTGTGCACAATACCCACACTGAAATTCAGGCCCTGAAAGTCATAAATTCTTAAGCCATAATATGTCTAGTCCTGTATGTTTTTGCCCTTGCCTTAGGAGTGCATAAACAAAAAGTCGCCCAAAGTTAAATGTGTTTTGTTAGGAAGGCCACCCGCTGTGAAAAACACCCCATGGTCCCGTCTCATCATTTTGGCATTTATATGACACTAAAGAGGCATTCAGGACCACATCAGACATTTGTGGTGAAATTGTAGCATTTCACACTGTTTCCGTCAGGAGTCATTTCCTCGATTCCTTCCTGTTTTGCTTGTGACAGTCATAAATTCTCAGGCAGGGCCATCCATCATTCTTCTCAGCAGCATGTTGATGGGACCTGTCTTGGATGGGCTGTTTTGAGAACTGTCTATATTTAACCAGCATGAGGTAAATATTTAGTGAGTGGTGTGACGGTATGCCCCTGGAAAGCGGAGCAGTCGCTACGAGCAAAAGACGAGACACAGGAGCTGTCAGAACAAATGGCCGGACAGAACTCGAGAGGAACTCGAGGTGGAGCACGAACCAAGAGACATCGAGCATTACGAGGCACTTCCCGAGGGCCAGGCTATGAAGACAAACACCCCTGCTGGAGGAAATCCTACCTTGTCACCCACCACAGCATGGCTCAGGATTATTATGCTACAGAGTCATTTAAAACTCAAAAAGAAAAGGTCTGAGCTCTGCCACAGCATTGATCTTCAATGGAAGCTTTTCAAATGGCAAACTTTTCATAGTATGAAAACAAGGATGTTTCGGGTACAGACCTAAATCTGTATAATGATGGCAGAGTTCGGTTTGTTTGGCTAGTGAAGCACAGAATACAGCACTTCTTTTTTTTTACTTTTCATTGAGCAATTAATAAGATAAATAATTATATATATATATATATATATATAAATAAATCGACATCTTCAGCTTTATTCAAATATTATAAAAAAAATTTGCTAAAGATTTTGTAAGCATATTGTGTAGTTGTGCTTAGAGTCAATTGATTTATTTGTGATAGCACAATAAAAACATGCCAAATTGTGCAGACGTAATTTTTGACCAGGCTGTCATACAAAGAAATAAATACCTTAACCGAGTTCAGTTTTGCTCAGAAAAAAATATTTACCTCATATTTTGATGGTTTAATCGAACTTGTATGGTATTTAAAAACTAATATCCCCTCTGGACATGACTTTTGTCCACCATTTCACCAGGCTTTATTTTCATCATATGTATGCAAGTGTAAGTGCAGATGTTCAAATTCACTGACTGAGCTTTTAAGAGATGTGAACTTGTCCTGTAGCATTGTTTCCATGACAACCAAGTTACTTTTCTCACTCACTGCATCACAGGCAACGGTCAGAGGTCACAATGAACTCAAAGCAGCAAAAATCCCTGCATTCACATTTTACTGTTACATCAAACAAAGTAAGTTGTCATGTGGTAGCTAAACGATGTTTTACATTTGATTAATTTATTACACATCTTAAACTTCATCGGTTTCAATCTTCTCATGTTAAACTCTTGAGCCCGGTTTCACAGACAAGGCTTAGATTAAGCCAAGATTATAGGCCTTAGTTCTATTAGGACATTTAAGTAGCTTTTTTAAACATGCCCTAAGAAAAAAAGAAAAAAAAAAAAACATTACTGGTGTGCATCTTAAAAAAAACAATGGCTGTGACATATTTTAAGATATGTCAGTACAAGTTGCTTTCAGTTAAAACAACTCAAATGTGCTTTTTAGTCTGGGACTAGGCTTAAGCCTTGTCTGTGAAACCAGGGGTTAATATTTTATTTTCACAAATATATTAGTGAAGTCACATAACAATGAATAAAAGAAAAAAATGTTCTCTGTGTAATAACAAAAACATTTATTTCAGTGAAAAAAAATGTCACAACCTCTCAATTTCAACATTTTTTTATTTATTTAGAAATTTTACACACTAGACAAAAACTGTTATGTGTGCGCTATAGTATGCATGAGATCGCATTACAGAGGACAATTCAAATGTCACGTGCTGTTCTTCGCCTCTGATGCTCACCATTAAGTTCGGACACGTGCCGTGAGTGTATGTTTTATCAGCACAGTAGCACAAAAGTGTTTCATTTTCCCCACGATGCTGTCAGAGCTGGAGTTTGACTAACAACACATGGAAAATATGACCGTGACAACATTTAGTATGTAACAACATGCGGAGCGCGCATGAGAGCAGTTTCTGCGCGGAACGCCGCGATGAGATTAACAACGCTCGCAACGTGGATCATAGATCATATACGGACTGGAGTAAGCACGTTTCAAATTTTTATTGTCATATTGCAAATAGTGTTGTCTCAGTGTTGTCTCAGTCTGCGACTAGTTTTGTGAAATGTAACCACACTTCAGAACGTTTAGTCATTGCCCTGTGTGTTGTGTTTGAACAAGTCGCAGGGGTGATGTCCAATGTCCCTCTAATTTTTTTTCTTGCTGAGCAAAACTTTTCTCTATTGAGCGCACATTTTGGCCACCTGAGCAAAAACATTCTTCATATCAGACCTGTACAGTGTACGTAAACACACACACAAAATGGTTTCATCATGCAATTGAAACTTTTAACTTTAATGTGCCATTTCTATTTTATTTGACCCTTGACATAACTTAGTGATATATTAAATCATATTTTTGAAAACAAGCAGTTCAGTCATTAAATTAAGCACATTTTAGGTTACTTGAGATTTTTTTCACGTTGCTGCGTTAACTGTACCAGTCTTTACCAAGAAATTCTATTAAAAAATAATTTCTGTCCTCCTGCAGGACAGTTCAATTCTTTATAATAATATGATATGAGCAGTTACACTGATGGTTTGGGACAACCATAATGTGTTTTTGTACAGTCAATTATTAGCAACAGACAGTGTTAAACCATCAAAATTACATGTTTATTGCTTATGAATTTCCCAGATTTTCTATACCAGGAGGTTTCAAGATTTTTAGTGGCAAAGAGCCCTAAAAATTCCCCTTGTGAGATCAATTTTTTATTAGGCTTACATAATAATATAATATAATATAATCTTGAAGTATTTAAACTGATATACAGTATTATATCAGTTTAAATGCTTCAATTTGTTTTAATATATTATAAAATGAAAACAAACTGAAGCATTTAAACAGATCTGATAGCTAAATATTTTTAAGAAAAGTGAACTATTTTATAGTTATCTAAACATCCCTGAAACCCACACCACCACCACACACAATAATCTATTTAAACTGAGGTATATAACTGATGTATTTTGAGTTTGCACGCTACACCTGTGGTGGGTGTGTAATTGTAAATGTCTCAGAGTTTTGTTAGCATTCTATGCCCATCATCCGTTATTTCCACCACTTCGTCATTAAAACATGATGTTTTATTTCACATTTCTTTTCGTTTCGCGTTGCCTCTCGTATTGAGCTATTTAGTCCGCAAACATGACAGTATTCTTACCGCAAATGATTTGGCTCAGGCCCGTGCCCGCTCACACGCGCTCACATCATTCTTTTTCTATGAAACCTGTAAACTGCATTCACCGGTTCTTACTCTATAGCGACAATAACTCTCTAGCGGTTGACCAGAGCACTGCAATTATTTCTTATTTAAACTACAATCAAATGGATTTCCCCACAAATGATTTCATGTCTGAGTCCGAGCATTATGAATCTTTTGAGTCCAATCAGTGATTCGGATTGCGTATCAAACCGCCAAACTGCTGAAATCACGTGACTTTGGTGCTCCGAACCACTGATTTGATTCGTAAAGCTCCGAAGCTTCATGAAGCAGTGTTTTGAAATTGGCCATCACTAGATATTGTTAAAAAGTCGTTATTTTGGGGTTTTTTGGCGCACAAAAAATATTCTTGTCGCTTTATAATATTAAGGTCGAACCACTCACATGAACTGATTTAAATATGTTTTTAGTACCTTTATGGATCTTGAGAGAGGAAGTACCATTGCTGTCTATGCAGGCCTCGCTGAGCCATCGGATTTAATCAAAAATATCTTAATTTGTGTTCTGAAGACGAACGAAGGTCTTAGGGGTGAAGAATGACATGAGGGTGAGTAATAAATGACATTATTTTCATTTTTGGGTGAACTAACCCTTTAAATGTACCGAGTTCGGTACCCAACCCTACTCATGTCGTTCCACACCCGTAAGATCTTCGTTCATCTTCGGAACACAAATTAAGATATTTTTGATGAAATCCAAGAGCTCTCTGACTCCTCCAGAGACAGCAATTTAACCACCACTTTCAAGGTCCAGAAAGTTACTAAGACATGGTTAATATAGTCCACGTGAATGCAGTGGTTCAACCTTAATGTTATGAAGTGATGAGAATACTTTTTGTGCACAAAAACAACAAAACAAAAATTACAACTTTATTCAACAATATCTTCTCTTCAGTGTCATTCTCCTACGCTGTTTACATTCAGCGCTTCCAGGTTCTATGTCAGAAAGCCGACTACTAACCCTTTAACACCTGCAGTACATTGTGTTGACTATAAAATTGACTAGAAATAAACAAGAGCAAAACCCATGAGGGATGGGCTCTCACCACTCAGAAGGAGGTAATTCTCTGTGTTATTATAACATATTGTTCAGGTTATTCTTATCTCTCTTGGTACAAAATCTAAGAATACTGCAGTTAAACTTACATTTGGAAAGCGTTGTCTCTTCAATTCACGTATGCAGTGTACTGGCAGTCCTGTTGTTTTGATGATCTTTCTTTGCGGAGCGGTTTTTTCCCTAACACTTGAAAATGGAATTTGTAAATCAGAATGTGTAGTGTGATAAAAAATCCACTAAAATGGCAGTTTTCAAACTGTGGGCCATACAATAGAAACAAGTGCTTAGCACAGAAAACTGTGTGAAAGTGTGAAAATTGTAACAATGCAGATTCTCATTCTCAAATTTAATTAACAAGGTTAAGTGGGCATAACATATTTCTCAAACAATGCAGCACAAGTGTGTCACAGATCACAGCAGTGTTTTCTGTAGCGCTTATCAGTGGTGGCGCTACACACTAAAACAGAAATACAGCATGACCTGTGTACATCGATTCAAAAACAAATTACTCTGAGTCGATTCTTTTAATTTATCATTCAAAAAGACTCCATTTTAGGAGGTTTAAATCAGATGAATCTTTTACTAAATGAACTCGAAATGAACTAAACCCATAAGAGTGGCCTACACAATGTAACAACATGACAAAGTAAAATAATGTAAGAGACAACAAATGTGTTTTTCCCAAAACAAAAGCAAAAATTCCTCTGGTTATCCCTCTGGTGGCTCGTAGAATGAAAAAAGGGATACAAAGGGATCCTAATTGCCAGAAAGAGAAAGGTTGGTGAATGGACAGAAAATCTGGTCTAATGCAGAACATGTTTAACACTTTTTACACACTTTTCTTATTTTCAAATATTAGTTTTGTGTTATCCTGTCAATTATTTTCTCTTCCACTGCTTCCCTTGTCTCCTCAGAGAAAATACCCCTGCTGTATATAGCACAGAAGAGAGCTGTCTCCATTCATCTCCATCAACTGTTACAGTGATAATAGACTCTCAGAGAACAAGATAGCTTCATTCCATGGGCAGGTATTGGAAATCACTCAGATAGACAAACTAGCAAAGAGGGGCTGTATCTGTATAACCAGGGAGGATTAAATTCTTTGCCAACAAGGTATCATCAACATCTCACTCTTTAATAATGATACAAGCACATTACAGTGCTCTACAGATACAGAAAAAAACCATAGGCCTCTCATGGATAGAGGATTAGAGCCATTTAGGACATGATCACTGGCACAAAACTTGGTCGTACTTTAGAGAAAGATCCTTTACAATCTGCGAAAGTTATTTCCCTTCCAAATACTGCTATGTCTAGCGGTACGATAAAAGGCAATGCTTCAGCAGTCTTTTAAATGACCCACAGGCATGGCAAAGTGGAGGCAAAAATGTATTATGGACCTTGACAACAATCCAGTAGACCTAATGGAGCATACACTGCTTTCCACCAACAAATATATTCTCTGCTAAGTGTATTTCTACCCTCCCTAACATATAGAGGAAAACAAAAGAGAAAGAGGACAGGTTAAAAAAAAAAAAAAAAAAAAAAAAGTTCTTATTCAGTCAGACACAGTGCCAACGTTTAACTTTGTAACCTCATACATCTTGCAAATTGTTTGAGGTTCAGCACCGCATAAAGAGGGGCTGATTCACCAGTTTAACATTTGGAAGGTGGTGACACACCAAAGCTACACTATCATACTCTCTCTCTACACACACTATCTAAATAGGGACATTTTATATATATGTCTATTGTTTCTTTATATACAGCTATAAATACTATGCATTAACCCACACTCTTACCCAAACAGAAAACTTTCTGCATTTTACATTTAAAAATGTACATTTAATTAAAATGAACAATTAATTAAAGGTGTCATGACATGAGAAATTTTCCTTGATCTTTTGGCATATGAGAGAGGCCCAAAAACAGGCCCTGAAGACGATGAGATACTGACTGCTTCTCTAGGCGCTACTTTTATACTTCCAGGTCGTGTCTTTAATGACATCATAGGCTGTCGCCGGCCAATAGGATTGGTGAGATTTGATAATTGCTTTCAGACACCGGTTCACGTGATGACGTTCCCCATATGCATTCAAACGCAGTGTAGAGTTCCCTTTCGAAAGGGAACTTGTTGAAAGATGAGCAGCCAACTAATGGACCTGACAGCAGCTACATCACAAACAGCAAGTAAACAGTCTCAGATGCTTTATCTGTAGATTATAATTATATAAATAATATTTTCAAAACTCAGGTTCAATAACATGGGGGCGTTGATATTTTGTCCTATGCAACGATGTCAGCCAATCATTAAAGTGGCCATTTACTAACAAGCTTTAAAGGAGTCGCCCCCTTAAAAAGGATCCTTTTAGATACTTCAGGGTCAGAATGAGAGTTAGAATAAATATAAAAAGAAAAGAAATATAATAATATATTTCATGTTTGCATGATGTTGACAGGCTGAAAGCTGCTGTTGTTTTCTGTTTTTACAAAGCATTTGCTGTTAATAATAGCCTATTACTGGTATTATTTATTGCTATTACTTTTTGGCTAAGAAATATTTAGCATTTTCTTATTTTATATTATTTCTGAGTATATAGGATGTGTTTAAGATAAGTTTGTACAACATTTGCCTTCATGTTTCAGGCATATTTTCTGCAAAGATATTTAACAAATTGTTTTACATTTACACCATGTTGATCACTTCATGTGTGGTGCACTTGGAATGGAACTTGGAAATTGTTAATAAAGAGAATGTTACTTAAATCATACTGTAGTTAAGTTTTTAAGTTGACTAGTTAAACAGTAGCCTTAAAAAAAAAAAAAAAAACCTCGAGCTTTTATTTGTTTGCCATATCACCCAGCCCTAGAACGATTCAATGACAAATACATTTTTTAACAGTCAGTTGTCACCACCTAGTGGAATTAGATGTAATTGATACAACCGTTATTTGACGTGCCAAGTTCGTTTCAAAAGGTAGTTTGCTCCATTTTGATCGCTATCGTAGACATCAGTGTTTAAATACTAACTTAAAACTTATATCTCAGTACTTCTGTGATAATGTAAATATTTGTGTAACAGAAATAACTAATGTGTGATTCAAAACGGCTCTCTCTGGCTCTGGCAGCACGAACACAGATTTGAACATTCCGGTATGATTTTGTCAAAGGTTTAATAGACGCGGGAGAATTGTTGTCATTAATAAAGTAGGATCACATGGGTGCTTGAATCGAGATTGCGATCTTTTTACGATTAATCGTGCAGCTCTACTTTCTACAGAAAAAAATATTAACAAAATCAAAAATTTGAGCCAGGGAAGTTTCTGAAATGTGGTTGATTTGACACAGAATGACCCTGTTTTGTGTTATCCTGTCAATTATTTTGTCTTCCACTGCTTCCCTTGTCTCCTCAGAGAATAAAGGTGATGATACACGGGGCAACTTTTTAAGCAATGTTGCCGAGCAACGTTGCTTGGGCACTTTTTCACTGAGAATGAGCAACTAATTTATATCTGGATACGTTAGATCGGCCGTGGGCAATTTTTTGAGATCCTCCAATCAGAATGTTAGCAGCCGATCACGTGACCGGTTTCAGAGATTTCAGAAAAAATTCAAACAAGATGGCGGCCTCTCAACGGCAGTGGAGCGGAGAAAAGGAGTGTGAACATATCTTTTTACGCTAGTAAGTTTGTCATGCGTCAACCCAAAACGGAATTTACCTCATATATTGCTTAAAATACCAACAACTGTCCAATGTAATGCGTGTAAGCTGTAATTAAGCCATTAAATGTTTTCAGTTAAATACCAAAAAGACGGGGTCCGTTTAACGTCTGTGGTAACGTAGGCTGTAGTTCATATGGCACATGAATATAGCTTTTGATGCGATCGACGCGGGTTCGAATCCGCCTTTTGCTGAACTCGCTCTTCTCCCTTTTCCTATCACAAATCAGATCGGAAAGGCATTTATTTTTAATAAAAATGAAGAAAATATTTGAAAAGTTGAAAAAGTGCCTAACAAGTGTTTATGATAAAGTATTTATTGGGTTGGCAATAGATTTGCTCCTCTCTGATTAGTTGCTGCCAACTGTCCGTTGCCCTAATTAGTTGCCCTGTGTCTCATCAGGTTGCCCATTGACGGCAACATTGCCCAGCAACATTGCTCAAAAAGTTGCCACGTGTATCATCACCTTAAGAGTGTAATAGAGAGTTAACATAGAAACTTGTTGAAAGATGAAGCAGCCAACTGTAATGGATCTGACAGCAGCTACATCGCAAACAAGTAAACAATCTCTGATGCTTTATCTGTAAATTATGTTTATATAAATAATATTTTCAATACTCAGGTGCAATATTGTGGAGGTGTTGATACTTTTCCTATGCAACGATGTCAGCCAATCATTAAAGTGGCCATTTACTAACAAGCCTTAAAGGAGTCACCCCCTTAAAAAGGATCCTTTTAGATACTTCGGGGTCAGAATGAGAGTTATAATAAATATAAAAAGAAAATAAAAGGCTGTTTTTTGTCCCAAAAAAAAAAAAAATAAATAAAAATTTACATTATAAGTGAAGCTCGAGGACCATAAAACAATTCATGTCATGACCCCTTCAATAATGTCTTTACGAATGAGAATGTCTCCATTCAGCTCACTTCAGGGTACTAATTTGGCCCCAAAATATGGTTAAGCAACTACACACAAAAATCACGCCTTAGAAAAGGTCCCTAAATCTGGACAAGACAACACTCTCCTTGCGACAACTCTTCATCCGGGCTGATAGGATGTCATAGTGAAGTCATTCAGGAAAAAAAGAGATTGTAGAATTACAAGTGCTGGAGAACTGATATCTCTGTTTGCTGGTCAGTGCACAAGGGCCAAGAGTTGTCAGTATTGTGCCAAAGGTTTTTTGAAACTAAATAAATAACCTAAAATTAAGCTAATGACATTAATATAATTTACAATAGCCATTAAAACTAGCTAGCCACCATTTAACCCTGACCCATAAACTGTTAGGTGGAACATATGCTTTCATATGTGAAGCAGACTATATTTTCATGTACTAAAGCTTAATTTTATCTGAGTTCACTGAGAAATTATGCATGTATGAGTGTAAGATGAGGTTCTATTATGCCCAAATTACAAACAACGGAGGAGAGATAACTGTGCTTGTACAAGAGGACACCTGCTGCTCTGCTTCCCAAAATCCTCAGTGCTGGATTACTTCTGTAGCTCATCTACATATACATCAGTAATCCTGTTTCTGCTCCAACACACACACACACACACACACACACACACACACACACACACACACACACACACACACACACACACACACACACACCACACAGGAACTGGCTCATATACAACTAAACTGGAAAACATGCATTCAAGAACACAATCTTTGCAGATCTGTTTTTAACTTAGAGCAGTAGACATTGAATATAGCCAACAAAATATAACTAAAAATTAAGATTTGTAAGCACATATAAATGTATTTATTTTATATATACAGGCAGGATTTCAGAAACCAACCCTAAAGAAAACCATCTGCCACTGTCCACGGCACATAGGAAAATACAGCAGAACATGAGATAATATCACCAGCCACAGGGAGACTGCAGCAAACACAAATGTTACTCCACTGGCATCCTATATTTCATCTCCCAGGGTTGAAACAGTCACAGAAGTAGTAAAAAATGTGGAGAAGGAGAGAAAAAGAATACAACACCCTGGAGCCAGTCAGGAAAACACCAATAACTAACATCACAAGTTGAATAATGAAAACCGCATCATTTCTTTGGCCATTTTTTTTTTCTTTCCTCTGTAAGGATAAGGGGGATGTTCTTTGGACCCATCCATCGCACTCCTGTCTGTGTTTGAGCACTCTAGTGTGCACTTTTATAAAGAGCTTGAGTTTTTCCAGACAGAGTGAGAGGCTGTCAGTATTGCCATAGCCAAAGGATGCACTCTGGAGCGTGACAGCCTGACTAGGTGCTCTGAATTGTTGACAAGGAAAACGTTGTTTGCTTCCGGTGTTGGACAGCATCAAATAAATGGAGGTATTTTGCGGCAGAGTAGCATTACGAAGCTGTCCGAGTCGGGTGGGTGAATGTGGCCTGACAGAGGGGCACTGAACGTACTACCCTTGGGTGGTGCATAATGTTCTCTTGTGACATTTTAACTGATTCACACACACACACACACACACACACACAGAAACATCAGGACATCCAGAGGACACCTTGTTTCAAAGCTACTTTTGATGGCAAGAAACTTGATGGTTACTTAAAGGAATATTACAGGTTCCATTTTTGACAAATTTCCATATTTTCATTTGTTTGTTTCATGCTGTTGATTGAAATTACCAAAAATGTTATCATTTACTCACTGTCATGTCATTATATGCCTAATTCACATTCTTTCTAATCAGAGCTTCAGACTGCGACTAAATGCTCGCATTTTGTGACCATTTTTCCTGCCGGTGCGATCAAAATTTGTTAGCACTCGCACTGCCGCAACCACCATAACGTTGCCCAACATCAAATGGCAAATGTAATGAAAGCGGAACGAAACTGCGCTACTCATTTGTGCTTCATGGACTGTTTATCAGTTTGGACCAATGTCAGTGTAGCGTGAGCCGCAAGCTACTCACGACGAGCCAATTCTTGATCACGTGGCACTGTTACTACACAGCACTGGGAGATCCAGTAAAGAAAGCATTTGAATTTGCCATGGAATTAATAACATCGCTGCAAGACCTAATGAGAAGCATTCAAATTCGGCTCAGAGTTCTCCGTTATTAACCGTAGATATAAGATCAAACAGTGCTGACGTGGAAACCAGAAGAAACGTTGTGCCATGAATGAACAAGTTATAGAGGGATTTCAGTCCACAAATTAACAATATTCGCCATGGATTTAATGTAGTAACACTAACTGGAACCATGGAACTTTGGCAGGAATAGTAAAATGCTTTCAAATACACATCTTTTTCCAGCACTTCAAAACTCTAATATTATCATATTTAAATGTTATTTTTAATGTGATGACAAAACATTATTTGTTCATCCTTCATAGATTACCCCCATTTATAAAACTAAAAGTTTCAACATGTAGGAAAACTCACTTATTTAAAAATAAAAAAGTCATTTAATTACCATTGTAACCAGTAGGTGGCTGCCATTTCCACTCCCTAATATAAATTTTCAATTGTTTTGCTTTTGAATTCTTGAATGTTATGAATGAATACAATGAATATTATTTAGACATTATGAATGATAATGCTGCCCTCAAATGTTAATCTGGAGCCTTGCAAACTTAAAATAAAACTGCACATTGTTATTTCTATAAGTTAAGTCTATTTATTACCAAGGCATTTGTCAGTCAAAAAGGGGGAAAATGTGAATAACTGCGCTGCAGGTCGATTTAAGGTGTGCCCCTAAATTTTCTGATTGTGCTCCTAGGCCTGTCGCAATAATCAATATATCGACTTATCGCGCAATATATGTACATGACCTCAATTTTTGGTGACGCAATATATAGCCCATTATGTTTACATGATAATGAATATCACCAACATTTTGCCAATTATGCTGTCATCTGTACTTCCTACACAGAGCAGTCATCGACAGGTGAAAAAAGGCGTTATTTGAGGCGTTATATTGTTTTCCTGACAACTACAGACAGTTTGGAAGAACAAGTCTGAAAGCTCTCAATTTCAAAGCCGCAATCCACTGTTCCGGTGCAAATATAAATGTCTTTGTTCATACGGACATCTGACTGCTAAGTAGGGTTTCTGTTTTCAGCAATAATGCACCCTTACTTTACTGAGAAAAGAAGGTCCGGGAACAATCTGTAAATGGAAAATCTCCATAGTGCCTTTTGTGCATTTGCAGTTTTTTTTTTTTTGTTTTGTTTTTTTTTTAACTTGTTACTTTGCACTTTTTTAGAAAATATTTACCATTTATTCAAGTTTTTTATTTAGGATATTACATTTTTTGATCCTTCATTTCCATGATCTAAAGAATTAAATGGCTGTTGTCATTTGAAAGTGTGTAGGCCTACTTGCATTATTATGCTGTTATATTATGATTATATATTCAGTGGCATAAAATGGTCTTAAAATGACAATATCGTTTATCGCAATTATTTCTGGAACAATATATTGCACAACAAAAAGTAGTTATCGTGACAGGCCTATGTGCTCCTAAAATTTTCAGTAAGGGGCTACAGTGCTCCTAGTAAAAAGAGTTAGTCTGGAGCCCTACTAATAATAAATTACAATATAAATTTCACTTACAATAGAAGTGAATGGGACCAACTTTTGCAGAAATGCAAAACTTCATATTTTTAAAAAATAATTTTATAAAAACACTTGCTTTAATTCTTAAGAATTTTAGGATGTTACGTTGTTATGGCAACAGAGCTGTAAAAATTGGATATAACTATATAAAACATTGTGTTTTTCAAAACATGTTTTAAAAACAAAAAATCATATTAACACTCATATTGTTTAGGTCTTGTGCCTATAGTATACTACTAAAACAGTGAGTATTTTACGGCTTTGCTACATTCACTTCTATTGTAAGTGCCTCACTGTAACCCAGATTTTTGGTTATTTAAAGAAAAAGAGACCATTTGAAATTAATTATTGTGGAAATCAACATTACCGCACAAATGTGGTTGACTGAGCTTAACTTGTACTGAACCCGGAAGATTCATTTACTCCTTTTGGATTGTTATACTTCTATACTTAATAATTAACAGAACACTCACTGACTGAGACCTGATTTAACTTCTATAACAGGATTATGTCAAGAATGTGAAGGTCTAATTGCAGAAAAAAGCATGAATTAAATAAATCAAAAAGAAACGTTTGTGATCTTTGAACAGCACCTTTCATCATCTACATGCACCCAAATTTGACACACTTCCTTTAATGCAAGTTGATATTCTGCCATCTAGTGGCACAGGCATTATTTGTCATCTAAAATCCTTCCAAGAATCTCCCTTAGTCATAAATAAATAAATATCACCGTAGGCGGTCTGGCTTTGAATGTATTGATATTTTAATCCGATTAAATCCCTTAAAACCAAATCTATCCTTCTGTATACAAAAAACTTCCATCATAATGAGAGGATAGTGAGAAAAGTGCTGCTTCCTCAGATCTAAAATGTTGAGGAATAAATCATGAACATTTGGGGACCAACCTTGACTCCCACCCATCCACACATTTCCCATCACATAGCTAAAAATACCATTCTTAACTCTGTAATTTCAGTGTCTTATGGGCAACCGTGTTGTGGATGGAGTCCCAAATCACTCTGCTGGTCCGGAGCAGAGAAATGTTAATTCCAAACCTAATGCATGATGGCACTCTCTCCTCTCCATCGAGGTGTGATTTACCCCATGTGAAAGCATCCTGACAGCCCCCTCCATCATCACACCTCTGTGACCAAATCTATAGGATGCTCAAATCTCCTGGTCCCCGGCTCATTCGCTCTTCCCATCCCTCCATCCGCAGGTAAAGCTAAAGACTGCATCACTCAGTCCTCTGAGAATTACAGCCCTGAGAAACAGAGGCAGTCAAGCCCACTGGGACGCGAGTGCGTAGAATACGGGCTCTTGTTCATTAATTAGCATGGACTTCAATCATGTGAAATAGTACCTAAGGCTGCTTTTAATTTAGATGAGATCTGTTGCGCAAACACATCCAAGGCAAGTGGCACGTAGTTATTGCAGCTACACACTGAAACATTTTTATCTGGAGCTACTCATAACAAAACACATGATATGAATGAAAAAGCAAAATAAAGCCAAAAAGTGCCATACTCATAGACTGGAAAGTTTATTTGCAAGCATATCAATATGCCTTTATAAGCCATTAGATCAACGTGGTTCAATACTGCTGTGCTCCAGACTGCATGAAATCCACTGATTCACTCTTGCCTCACTATAAATGCTTGGGATAATTCTGCATGGAGAACACAGACTTAAGTATCTGAAAGTTTGCCAATTCGAAATGCCATTTGAAAACTTTTTTTGAAACCTTTGGGAGTTTAGATGAGGAAGGGACTGTTGATTTCTTTTCAACACTGCGCATTTTTCATTTTAATTTCATTTTAATTGCATGTGGCATGCAGCTGCTGGTATGGCCAGGGGGCAGCATTTTTTTTTTTTTTTTTTTTAACTAGTGTCTGCGTGTTTGCTGGAGTGCAACAGAGGACTGGGGCCACACACAGTAATGGATTCCCTGCTCGTCCTGTACCATGCAGCCAAAAGTGATTTGTCAGATTGTTGCAGAGGGCAAGAGTTTTTCTGCTCATTTAATCAGTTTCTGCTTGTTTGGTTTGGTAACTGAAGAAAAAAAAAAAAAAAAAAAAAAAAAGAGGTTTCTTTTAACAAAGAAAAGAAAAGAAAAGAAAAGAATGATCGCATTAGTCATGATTCATCATTTTAGATTATAAATCACTAAAGATAAAACAATAATCTCAAAAATCATTACTTCTAAAACATCTACTGTAATAATTAAATTTTGCTATTTATGTTTCTTGTAAAAAAAAAATAAATTATCAGAATAGCCAGATATTTCGAATGGTTGTCAATGGACAAAGATGCTTTATGTCCGTGTAATGATATAGTTACAAAGTCTGCAAGAAGGGACTAATTAGCAAAACTTTGACCTTGTGTAGCCAGACCTTTAACTAGATTGTGTTATCTGAGATATATAGGCCACAATAGCAGGCCGCCATCAAAAAAAATAAATAATGCAATGATTATACAGTAAAACCACAGAAAAATTAAGAAACGGGTGAATATGTATGGTTAAAAAAAAATACACACAAACGTAACTCAAAACAATGGAATATACGGTTTCGCTTGTGGATAGCTAGTTGTATTGCTACCATGTTCCTCAAAAAGATTTGATGTCACTATCCTGACATTTGGCAAAGCTCACTGTGTTAACCCAATACATTCCCCGGTAAACTAATAAATAATAAGCCTCATCTGAAAGTCCATCTATGAGATTAGAACTATTCATCTTCTGTTAGTCCAACCAATTGAAAATCTATTTTCAGTTGGTTTAGCCTATTTGAAAACTGTCTTTGTGCACAAAACTTATAACTATGTGCAAAGCAATAGGCCACACAGTATAGCTCAAACTCCATACTATCTCTACAAACTAACACAGCAGACAACCAAGAGCCAGCAAACAGCAGGAACTCTCTACTACTGAGGTAAGATTAACGAACAGACATGACATAACTGTTAATATCCAACATAAAATTCACAGATCGCTATTATCCAAAATATATAGTCAAGAAATCACCTTAGACCATCTTCCCGTTAACACTATGATTTTTGTAATTTTTGTAACAGTATTTTACTGTAATATGTACAATAAGATGCTGTAAAATGTTTACAGTATATTACTGTAAACAGCAAAGGATTATTTATATTTATTTTTTATGAGGGCACATGCCACAATTTCTGCTGCCTTCATTAAAAGATTTTGCCAAATTAAAACCTTAAATTAAGATTACTCTAGTTTTGTTCTGAGGGGCTTAGATAACTTTATTAACAAAGGAGAACATCTGATCAAGGTAATTACGCAATGTTAATTATGGTTCTTAATCACACTGCTAATTACGGGCACCCTTGCTGGCTCAATCTAAAAATCAAATTGTACTGCCTTGAAGGTGTGGCAATTCATTTGGCGAATCTCCATCTAAAGCGGTTTTCCAGCACACTCAGCAGTTCACCTGCTGAGGAAGAGAGGGATGAGGAGAAATCAAGTACAGAAGGCCTATTTTCATTATCTTGCTACCGTTGGTTCTGCATGTCTAATGTGCATCATTTTACCTTTGAGGAATCCTGGAGTGTGTTGCCAGGCAACATGCACATGGTATAGGGCGCATGTGAGGTTCACTAGTTTGCCTTGTATAATAATCCAAACAAGCTGAGCAGTCAACAGTGTGACACTTTCAGTAAATGCAAAAAATCTGGAGCAAAAGCTCCTTTGGTACTTCTAAACCGCTTCGCTGCTAAACACGGACGTGGCTGCTAGAAGGTATTTTTGGGAGTGCATCACATTACTTAAAGGGATAGTTGAGCCTGTCATCATTTATTCCCCCCGTGTCGCTCCAAACCCGTATGGCTTTTTCTTCTGTGGAACACAGAGAGAA
This sequence comes from Mylopharyngodon piceus, assembly GCA_039654765.1. Classification (NCBI taxonomy): domain Eukaryota; kingdom Metazoa; phylum Chordata; class Actinopteri; order Cypriniformes; family Xenocyprididae; genus Mylopharyngodon; species Mylopharyngodon piceus. The sequence continues at coordinate 22,129,871 of CM077441.1, forward strand.
ATTTCGAAATATTATACTGGTTGCTCTTTTTCATACACAATTATTCCCCATGAGGACTGATGGCTTCAAACAGGAGACACCCTAAAGTGGGCCATACGACTTGTTAGCTACATTACAAGTCTTCTGAAGCCATACTATAAGCCTGTTTTAAGAACAGACCGAAAATTTGAGTCATTATTCACTGATAACCCTACTCTCAAATAAAGCTAGTAACTGCTGCGACCAGATCGAGTCAGAGTGTAAAACATGAGAACAATGATCAGATTCAAAAAGTAATAATTTGAAAAGATTTTTTGAAAAAATCTGATTCAAAATAATGATTCATTCACAATATCACTGTGATTGCATGGAAAAGAATTACATTTTTCACAACTGATTTAAAATATTCACTACCATCAAAAGTTTGGGGTCAGTAACTTTTGAAAAATAAATTAATAGTTTATTGAATTGATCAAAAATGACAGTAAAAACATTCATAATGTTACAAGATTTCTATTTCGAATTAATGCTATTGTTTTGAACTTTCTATTCACAAAGGAATCCTGAAAAAACTGCATCATGGTTTAAAAAAATATTAAGCTACACAACTGTTTTCCACATTGATAATAATAAATGTTTCTTGAGCAGCAAATTAGCATATTAGAACGATTTCTGAAGGATCATGTGACACTGAAGAATGGAATAATGGTGCTGAAAATTCAGCTTTGCCATCACAGGAATAAATAACATTTTAAAATATATACAAATTCAGAAGACATTTTAAATTGTAATATTTTACAGTATTAGGGTTTACAGTATTCTTGATCAAATAAATGCAGCCTTGGTGAGCATAAAAGGTTTTTCTCAAAAACATAAAAAATACATTACTAACCCCAAACTTTTGAACGGTAGTGTAATTTTTCAAAAATTGTGTTCCCTGGAAGAAAATAAGAATTTGAAACAACATGACATTTTCATTTTTGCATGAACTATTCCTTTAACATGATTCAGCCATTCTATGAACTTTAACCATAATAATCAAAGATCAGTTCACATGCTGCCAATTTGATAAATGTGCAAAATCAAAATGACAAAATAAATAAAATCTCATGCGGAGGACACCTACAATCTTTAATTATGAATCAAATCTGAACTGTGCAAGAATCACAATACATTACAAAACAGAGAGCACAGATCCACTGTTTCCTTGCTTAAATCAAGAAAGAAATTCAACTCAACCCCAAAGCATCACACTCAGTTAAATAGTTCAAGCAGCAAAAAGACTGAGAGGCTGGAGGATGAACATAATTTTCAGCTTTTAACCACGTTCCACAAGGACTAACTCAAGGAGAGCTCCATTGCCTTCCATTTGCATACATTTCCAAATGAACAGAGTTTTGTAAAAAATTTGGCCGAGAGTCAAAGCGACGAACGGGGGTTAGCGAACACTCATCTCTCAGAGCTCCCGGTTCGCACCGAGCGGTGACAATCTGGCCACGTCTCATCCGTCAGTTTCCCGGGTAAGAAATGAACCAGCCTGGGACACTAGCAGATTGCTGGAAGCTGTCCAAATTAATTATAAGGCCTCTCAGAATACAGAGAGCTGACTAGCCTGTATGCGTCTCTCCCTGTGGCAGGGACAATCGCTCTCGAAGTTGGCAGATGCATTTAATCGAATGATCTCAAGCAACAGAAGTGCTGCACTGCATGATTTATAGAAGATAATTTCAGACCTTACCTGCTGAATTTGTAAACATTATCAGTCAATCTTTTCCAGGCTAACAAATAGCTGCCATTTAAAAATATGACAGACTATTAGCATAGAGGCATGGGCTAATACTGTGGATCATAGCCTGCAGAGAAGTGAGTGGAAACTGACTGTAATTGATGAAGTGAACTTGTCGAGGGAGTTTAAGTCTGTAACTGACAATGGATCTGCGGACACAGACCTTAGTCGGGATAGACAGCATATTTAATTTTGATGGGTAAATATATTCACACATGTAAATGAAAAAAATGTAAACCTCCCTTTATTTCTTCATGACTTTGTGAGAATTCAAAAATTCAAATACTTCAAAAAACAAAGCAGAAAGAAAAACTTGTGCTCCTCAATATCTTCTATTTTAAAGCTTTTATTTTAAAGCAAGTCCATTCATTTTTGTATGATAGTAAGTCTGCCTTACGAAGTTGGTATGTCTGCGTTGTAAATGTTCAAAATGAAAAACAACAATTTAAAAAAAAAAAATAATAATAAATAAATATTCACATCAAATTCAGATCAGTGCAATAGAGTGCAATAGGAGTGACCTTATCTTGACATGTCAAGACAATGAATGGTAAATATGCATGCCAGTCTTTATTTACAATGCTGCTCTGAGTGATGTGTTTCTCTGTGAAGTGATACAAACCATGTTGAGTGGAGGAACCGCAGCTGAACACAGCTTCAGCAATTCAGGACTGACAAATGAAAAGTAATTGACTCAGGAGCTAGAAATCAGACCCAGTGGAGGAGGAGTTATCATTCTGAATACTGATCAGCTTATGTGATTGACATATAACAACACAGAAAAAGCCCAAAACACAGAGGGTTTCATCAGCAAGTGTGGAAACATTCAAATTGTTACAGACAGCTAGGATGTCTGCAGGTGAAAATGAGTTGGGCACTGTGGTCCTCTCTTGGTGTTACAAACGAGTTTCCCGCACCAGATCTCCTGGATCGCCAGAGGGAGCTCTCGCCCGAATATTGACTTCATTTGAACTCCATTTCCCATGAACCCTCATACCTGGAACTGATTACGTTGCACCTGCCGCCAATCACACACACACTCAGACTCTCATAAAAGACACTCTCACACACACTTCTGTGCGAAGTCTTGATTAGCCACGGTTGTCATTTCTGAGCGTTATTTCTGTACTACTTACCTGTTGTTGACTTGGACTGTTTATCTGGATTCTGATTTCTGCTGCCTGCCCTGACCCTTGCCTGTTTATCGTTCTACCTTGCTTGCCGCCTGCCTCGACCCTCTTGCCTGTTCATTGTTTATGTTGCTTGCTGCCTGCCCCGACCCACTGCCTGTTCTCTGGATTTGTCTCTGCTGTACTGCCCTTTGTTTGAATAAACTGCAGATGGATCAATACACCTCTGACTCGTCACACTTGGGATGTAACCCCAAAAATAAGAACTCAAGCCAGAATTCCAAGACAAATCCATATCCATGTGCATTAGTTCTCTATATAATAGTCAACAAAAAACAAAATAAACTGTACGATTAATACAAAGCAAAGCGAAGCAAAAACAAAAAAACAGGTCTGGTTCCGGAAGTTCTTCTTAATTTTCTCCATAAGGATTTCAAAAAGTCTTTGTTAGCTACAAAGTGAATCAAAAGACACAAACTTTGTTTTGAAGCAAAAAAGTATTTGAAAATCAGAAAAAAGACAAAAAACAAAATAACGACTTTATTCAACAATATCTAGTGATGGGCGATTTCAAAACACTGCTTCATGAAGCTTTGAAGCTTTACGAATCATTTGTTTCAAATCAGTGGTTCAGAGCGCCAAAGTCACGTGATTTCAGTAAATGAGGCTTCGTTACATCATAAGTGTTTTGAAATTTCAATAGTTCACGTGACTTTGGCAGTTTGATCTGAACCACTGATTCAAAACGAAAGATTCGTAAAGCTTCAAAGCTTCATGAAGCAGTGTTTTGAAATCGCTCATCACTAGATATTGTTGAATAAAGTTGTTATTTTGGGGGGGGTTTTGGCGCACAAAAAGTATTCTTGTCGCTTTATAATATTATAGGTTGAACCACTGTAGTCACATGAACTGTTTTAAATATGTTTTTAGTAGCTTTCTGGGCATCTGAAAGTGTTAATTATCTTGCTGGCAATAGAGGCCATCGGCACTGACACTGAGCCATCGGATTTCATCAAAAATATCTTAATTTGTGTTCTGAAGATGAACGAAGGTCTTACGGGTGTGGAACGACATGAGGGTGAGTAATGACAGAATTTTCATTTTTGGGTAAACTAACCCTTTAAGTCACCATTTTGCCCCGGCATGTTTCTGTAGCCCTAAACGGACAAACTACTCTACAGAGTGCGTTTGCTTGACTGGCTACTCTCTGCTGTCTCAGACGACGACATCTTTGTCTTGTGTTGGCCACCATACCTTCTCTATATTGCAATTCGCAACCTCACCGCTAGATGCTGCTAAAATTTACACACTGCACCTTTAAATAGGGAAAGAATTACAATCCCACAAAGCACTGTGAATTACATTATCAAATTAAAAATGATGGAGAAATATAAAACTACTGATTTAAAGACACTTTATATAAATTACTATATATAGAAACGATATAAAACATTTATTAAAAAAATATGCATATGTATACAAAAAAAAAAAAAAAAAAAAGTAAGAATTTGAGAGCATCCGGAGACTGACATCATTTGCAGTGCTTCATGGAAGTGGGCGAGTGGGTAACGTAGTTTCTCACAAGGATTGCAACTGTTAAACATGATTATTTAAAAAATAAGTTGAAATAATAGTTAAGTAGTTGCAGGCCAAATAATATAACATTAGCCTACTTATAAAATCATGCAACCAACAGGTTTGAAAAAAAGTTGATATCAACAGGCAATGATGGGTCCCGTCACTGGTCAACACAACAGAGTCAACATAATCACTGACATTGTCCCCGCGCAACTTTCTTTTGCTGCTAACATTTCACTGGTTTGCGTTAAGAAAGACAAGTGTATCAAAGCCAGTAGGATGCAAGCTTGATCTCTCCTGGGTGATGGTGTTGCCAGCCAAGGAAAAATTGTGTGCTCGACTATTGATTTATAGTCACTGGTAACACATAGAAGAACAATACATTTTATTTTTAATTTTTTGTAGATAGATAGATAAATAGATAGATACAAGACATCTGCTGTGCATTTTGTTTTAATTTTCTTTGCTGCGAGTCTAGAAAAAAAATGAATAGAGTTTTGATTTACAGAACCCAACTATTGTGTTCTGCCGTAATAGTTTAACCCCTTAAGCCCGAAGTGTCCCGCCGGCGGGACACACCCCCCGCAAAAAAAAAATTATGAGGTGGCGCCCGCAGATGCTACAAAAAAATTCATAATCATATTTTTCAAAACTCCTGCCTTAATCATCACAATAGGTGTCATTTGAAAGCTTAGAGTCTGAATTTTACAATGAATGTAGCCACTCTAATTAACTCCGAAGTACTGCTGAGTTATTTGCTGAAAAATAATAAAGTGGATGCTTACAGTGGATGCTCCCGATTGAAATGAGTCCAAGATCAACATAATCCCATGCGTCGATCACGAGTTACTCCACGTGAAAGAACAATTTTAAAAATGCCCATCATTTGGAACCTTGGTTCCAAATGCTGTAACTTTTGATTTCTTTATGCGATCACCAGAAAATTTGATCCAGATACAGCTCACATATAGAAGAACGTCACCAAAAAAGAATTGTCCTCCTACCTTATTTCCTTCTGAGTTATTGCATGTCAAATATAAAATATGTAAAAATTTCCCTTGAGCAAACTTTTATTTTTTGTCTTTATCAGCAGTTTCTCAGCATGAGAATGTCCAAATTTATTTTTTTATTATTATTTAAAAATGTAAAAAGTTTTCTTTCAAACAATACCAACCTTTTGACTCTCCTTGCTAGAGATTTGGAGTTATGAGTCATTTTTGTGCATGTCACTCAGAAAAAAAAAACTCTGAAAATACCCTCAGGGCTTAAAGGGTTAAAAGAAACTATATACAAATAATATACTATTTTTATAATCATTCATAGTAAATTATGCAATCTGCATATTAAATTTAGAACGTATCTGTGCTTAGTAAGCATCTTCTCTAACAGAAAGCCATGTACCCAAAACAGATTGTTTTGCTCAGTAGCCTGCCAACACAAAGAAAAAAAGACTTTGCATGCAAGAACTCTTTCCTCAGCTCACTATGCAATGATAGAATTGGCCAATTTCACACCTGCCCTGGGCGGTGTTTACGCCTCTCTTAACTGACAGGGGAAAGAGGCTAATTAAAACCAAGGGAACACTTAAGTGTTGTTTGTCCTTTAGTGTTTTAACAAAACAGAATTTAATCAATTACATTTCCATAGCAGCGAGTCGGCGTACTATTTCAAAACATACTTTCAAAGATCGACTAAAAACAGAAGTGTTGGGTTTTTCACTATTAGCATGTAAATGAAAGTCAAGTATTCTACTCAAATGAACAGTACTGACCTCTTGGGATTCAAAGTGGGTCAAAAGGTAATGATCTCGTGATCTCACAAAATTTCCAAATGTTGCAATGGTTGATTCAACATTTCCTAAAAGCAATGTGGTAAAGAAGATGTCAGTACTGTGGCAGAGGTCTCAGATCCGCCCTGCACACACCAGAGGGATTGTGGGAAAACACTGCTTCCATATACCTCTCCACATTCATCTATCCTAGAGCAAATTGGCTGCCACCAGGGTTGGCAAGGATCATCCTGCTGTAAATGAAGACTGAGCCAACATAGACGGGCCTGTCAATTTGGCCCTAGCATCTTGGGACCTTCCGGTCCCCAGACCTGCCCGCTCCAATCCTCACCACTATTAAAAGTATTCACAATTCAACTACGGCCAAGGGAAATATTTAACCATAGCGCTGTCAAAGCAAAGACATATAAAAATTAAACCCCCGCTCTTCCAGGGCCAAAGATGAGAAAGTTGAAGCCATTTACCAAAGTGGAAGCAGCAAAACGCATTACCTGAGAAACAGAGTGGTTTTGTTTATTAGAATAGCAGTACGGGTCGACATACCTGTCAGCAGATTTTCCATCTCATTCAGATTAATGTTCCTCTTGTGCGTCTGCATCTTCATCATTTTATTCTCCATTTAGCTGCTTTATGGCTGTCTGTAAACAGAAACAAAGAGCTACTTGATTTCCACCGCTGAAAAAATGGCTGTCATCTCAAGCACTGATATAAACAGTGGTGTAGTAATTGAAGTGCTTTGTAAGCTTTGACTAAACAAACCACAACGGGTACTGGCCATTGGACACGCTGGCAGCGGGGGAACAATCTTCTATTTGCTTTGATTTGTGTAAACCTATTTACCTGACAAACCACCTGGACCAATTGAGATCAATGGTTTAATCCAAATGCTAAGTGTTCCTCGCTGTTAACGCACGTTAATAATTATGCCGGTGAGGTGTCATTATATTCTTGTAAGGTGTCTCGAGGGATCCGACTCCAAATGAGAAAGATTTGTCTCAATTATGGGCATTTAAACAGAGGGTGTTCGAGATAAGGCGAAATAAAAATTACCCTAAAAATATACAGACAAACAAATTGCATAATATCAGGGGTAATGTATCAACAATCCCCTGAAAAGCCTGCCTCCCACAATGTTTAATTTTCATAACTGCGGGTAAAATGGCTTCTCAGTCGCTGTGGATAATTTCACATGCTTTTGTTTAAAATCTAATACGGTGGAAAATTACCTCTAGTACATTCATTTTCCCCCAATCCTGCCTGATAAATCGTGCCATTTGAAATGAGAAGAAACAGGTGGATTTTAAACTGCAGCTTGCCTGAGATGACTAGTGCAAGTCATTTCCATTTTGAGAGGTTTCTTTATTGCTCTCAGTTTTGTTACATCTGTTTTCTGCCATGCTCCTTCACCTTGCCTGAAGTTTCTTTGCAACATCGGCTTGTTCAATTTGTATTCTTAAATTACCGAGCATACTATCACTGGCACATGACTTTCTGAGGACTGAAACACCTGCAGCGAAGCAGAACATCTCGCACGGAGCAACTAATCGTTTCATCTGCACTTTTCCGTTTTCATGTTTGTTCATACGGAGCCCGGCACGTCACCTATAGGAGAAAACCCGTGGGAACGGATTGTGAAAGCATGCGCATGGATTATGAATTTGTGGAAACGGATTTAAAAACCGAGGGTACGGTTTGCAAAATCTGACGCATGGATTGGAAATTCATGGGTACAGCTTATTAATCCGTGGGCACGATTTGTTAAACCGAGGGAACAGTTTAAGAATTCGTGAGCACGGTTTACAAACTGAGGGAACGGATTGCAAAACCGTCGGCACGGATTGTTTTTATTTCTTTTATTGTTGGTAGCACGGACTCGACGCAATGACCGAAAAGAAAGCTGTTTAATTTAAAAATAACTTCTGTGTGACTTATGCTTCACAATACACGAGGCCCTTTTTGCCTGCGAAATTTCGCTTGACCGTTTTTTCCGCATCTGTCACTCACTTCCGGGGAGAATAAGTGCTAAAATCTTTGAACTTTCACATGCAAATAAAGTACTGGGGAGTAACTAAAGGTAACTATGTTAAAAACCATATATCTTGACGGTTATTATCAAAATAGTGTAGCGTGACGAAATGAAGTTTGAATCATTTTTGCGAACCGATTCATTTAGACGGTTCAAAAACTGTCTCCATTTAGTCACAAAATATCAGCCTCTCCACTAGATGGCACCTACATCAAATGATAACAATAATTGTCCTTTTTCCATAGATGGGCATAGTATGCTGATATTGCTTTAATGAAGTTAAAATTTTATTAGCTATACTGTTTTTACACAAGTAGGCCTATTACATGGTGCATGTCTGCTGATTACATAATGCACAACAACTGTGTGCCTGAAATGAATAAATAAATACATGAATCACATATCTGTTTTAGAACAGCAACAGTTCTGAAAATGGCTTGTAGTGCTCTGGATGAATTAAATTCTGATTAAATATCATTTGCACACAGAAGTTATGGCATGATAAATGTGTTGAAGAAAAGGGAAACAGAAAAAAAAAAAAAAAAAGTTCCAAGAACAATTTGTTCTGAAGCAGGAAGTGGTTTTGATCAGCAGACCAAATCACACTTATCTACACTATCTGTATGTGAAACTAGCTGGAGAATCTCAAAACCCCCTAAAAGATCACCATATCAAAAGTTCTCTTTTGGTTTTTACATGCCCACTAACAAAGGCATGTTGTTCCACCACATCAAGAAAAACAGAAAACAAAAATGTTTTTAAAAATTCATTATTTTGTCATTCATTATTTAAAGGCAGCATCAGCATGATTGATTTGCAGGCTTTCTCTCCCTTTTTTCTGCCTAATTAGCCTTTGGGCACTCGGTCACAATAATACAAGCCATCTTTTGTTTCCTGTGGCAGCCCTTTACTCTGGGATCCATATCCACACACACGGGAATACTCCATGTCACTAGAGAGCAACTCCCCATCATGGCTGCAGGGCAGGAGTGGAGCCACACGATGGAACTGCCACCATCCCTCTTACTGATTTATGATCTGGAGAGCAACAATAAAACAAGGAGGAGGCCCAATTATTCTTCTGAGGGAAACTGGAGAAAGTGCGTTAGCCTTGACTGCAGGAGAAGTGGGCGTGGGAGAGAGGGAAATGAGTCTGGCCCTCAGCAGCAGGTTGCTTCTCACCCAAAACCCAGCCATCTCTAAGTAAAGTCATGGAGAAACAGATTTAGACCAATCAATGTCAGGTTTACAAATCTTTTTTGTTTCGAATCAGTGGTTCAGTGTCTGTATCTGTGTGTAACTGCCAAAGTCACATGATTTCAGTAAGCGAGGCTTCGTTACCTCGTAAGTGTTTCGAAACGTTTCTTTGGCAGTTTGATACACGCTCCGAACCACTGATTCAAAACAAAAGATTTGTAAAGCTTCAAAGCTTCATGAAGCAGTGTTCTGAAATCGCCCATCACTAGATATTGTTGAATAAAGTCGTTATTTTGTTTTTCTGGCACACAAAAAGTATTCTCGTCGCTTCATAACATTAAGGTTGAACCACTGTAGTCACATGAACTGTTATAAATATGTCTTTAGTAGCTTTCTGGGCATTTGAAAGTGTTAATTATCTTGCTGTCAATGCAGGCCTCACCTCACCATCGGATTTTATCAAAAATATCTTAATTTGTGTTCCGAAGATGAACAAAGGTCTTACGGGTGTGGAATGACATGAGGGTGAGTAATTAATGACAGAATTTTCATTTTTGGGTAAACTAACCCTTTAAAACCTGAAAAGTGGATATAAAAAGTCTACACACCCCTGTTTAAAACATCTTTTTGTGATGTTAAAAAAAAATAAAAAATAAAAAAATAAGAAAATGAAAAAGAACAGTCAAGATGTGCCAGACTGATAGACTCCTATCCAAACAGACTGTATGCTGTAATAAAGGGGTGTGCACACTTATGCAGTTGGTTCTGATATGATTTATCTTTGTTTCATTTATTTACATCACAAAAACCAGCTGTTTTCATGTGTAGTCTTTTTATATCCACTGTAAGTCAATAGCAAATACTGATCTCCCTACGGAGTTCCTCTGCATATTATCAGTAGGTCTCATGGTAAAGCTTTACAGTGGTACAATCTTACAGTGTATGCAATATAAGAAAGCAGGATATGAAATTTTACATCCAGAGAACATCTGAACACCCAGAGGAGAGAGAACACAAGCCCTTAAAAGAAGGGAAAAGAGAGCAGTCTTCACATGAAACACTGTGATTCATCAAACTTTGATTAAAGCACTGATATATGCCATCTCTAATAGCACTCAACAGAGTGATCACAGATTAAACCTGAAATCTGAAAGTCGCTTGACATGTGCTTTGATTTACGTTCAAAGAATAAGGGAAAGATTGAGGATCCTGTATAAAGGTGTTTGGAGTGCCACCTGGTGACTATTTACTATATTGGTTTATATTGAATGAAAATCTTGACAGGGTCACTGTCAGATGAGGTTGGTTACTACTTAACCCTTGTTCTCTGTTCGGGACCTCTGTCTGTGAGACCCCGAGGTCATTTTAATAACTCAAAAAGCATACTTTACATTTTAATATACATTTACAACCTTTCATTATATAAGAATGAATGCAATGCATTTCACATGCTGCTTTTCTCTGTTTGGTGCATTTTAAGAAAATTTTAAACTTAAATGACTTAAAATAATTACTATTATTTTTACATATACAATATTGAGGTTTCTAAGACGCTAAATATGATTATCATAAAGTCAGTAACAGAACATGAGAGTTAATTACATATGACTCAAAGATTTTCATATCTGGAATAAGTTTCAAACCAAACAAAGCAAAACGTAATGGTTCAACCAACAACTATATGAATTTAACCATCATAATAAGGATGCAAGTGAACATCATAATCAGCTTTCTTTCACAGATGGCACTGCACATGTTGTTTTCCGTCTGTGCGTCTGCATTTGTGTGATGTGTTTATTTTGGGAGAATTCAGTGACCCTTCAAGAAACAAACTAATTTTGTGAAGTGAATCACAAAAAATGAGGCAAACCCTACTCTGTCTTTGTTAGCCAATGAGATGCATTAATACTGACAGGACTAGGCAGATTGGGAGATTTATGACTAAAGTGCCATGACTTCTGAACCCTATTTTGCCCTGGAGTGCTGTCATGAACATACGACCCTGCCCTCGAAGCACAGCTATAACAATTAGCATACAAACAGGAGCAAGATGTTACATAATTAACTTCTCAACAATGCCATGCTAAAAACCAGACATAATGAGAACATAGATGTGTAAAACTGTGTTGCATTATCATTCTCCATGATAATGAGTTTGCAGGAACAGCATATGTGATATAATCTTTGTTCTTCTATGATTTGCTGTGCTTGGTGAAGAGATGACTTACATTGATCAAAGAACTTAAATAGCATAACGTCATTATACACAGGAAGATCTGTTTGCCACAAACATAAATCAGATCAGATACACTAGTTCCAGTAGGCTGAATACCAGAGATATTCTCTGTGACTGCAAACCCTGAACCTATATCTGAAGAAGTTTTGGACTCTAGCTCAAATGTTTTCACAGGCATTTTCCGTTAATATGGTACGTTCTAATAGATTTTGATTGTTGGATTGGATACAGTAGGCTACAGAAATTCTCAACCATATTCAGCAATTAAAATCATACAGTGAATCAACAGTGTAATAATTTTGACAACCAGCCTTGACTGCATCTCCCAAGCTCAACAATTTAACGCAGTTAGGCTACCCAAATTATTGTGAGGAAAAAACAACAATAAATACATATTACATTTATCAATAGGCTACAAATCAATTCAACCTAGCTAATTAGGTAGCTCCCACAGAATTCCAAAGTAGGCTATACTTCACTTTTTACGCGTATGCGCGGATCAGCCTGCGTGACGCGAATTTCGTCATTAGAAGAGTACGCGTGTACTGAACGCACACTGCCAGATTTTTGTACTTTCTAGGCGCAGGTCGCACATGCACATTTAACTTTTTTTGTTGTTGTAGTTGTTGCAATAATTAGTTTATCCACAAGGTGGAAACTGTGCCCAGTGGGCGTCGATTCACAAGGTAGTCAAAGAAAAACTGCATAAACAGAACAGACCGGAACTCATGCAAGCTACAACGACAATTAACGCCTACATAGACGAGAGATTGTGCGAAGAGGTTAGAAAGCACCCTCATTTGTACAACTCTAGCATGAAAGAATACACATATTTACATAGGTTGTAACTCTTGGCGAGCGATTGCTCAAAACTGTGCATGCGTCGAACGCCTGTGTACGCGTATGAAGTGAAGTACTTTGCAAGGCTGTGCGTCCGACTGTGTGCATACGCTAGTGTACGCGTAAAAAACGAAGTATACCCAGGGCTAGAGTAATGGCTTAAAGGGTTAATTCACCCAAAAATGAAAATAATGTCATTTATTACTCACCCTCATGTCTTTCTACACCCGTAAGACCTTCATTCATCTTCAGAACACATTAAGATATCGTTGATGAAATCCGATGGCTCAGTGAGGCCTCTATTGAGAGCAAAGCCATTCAAACTCTCAAGGTCCATAAAGGTACTAAAAACATATTTGAAACAGTTAATGTGAGTTCAGTGGTTCTATCTTAATATTATAAAGCGACGAGAATACTTTTTGTGCGCCAAAAAAAACAAAATAACGACTTTTCAACTATCTATATGGGCCGATTTCAAAACACTGCTTCATGAAGCTTCTGAGCTTTATGAATCTTTAGTGATTCGGATCTCCTATCAAACAGCTAAACTGAGAAATTGCTGAAATCACATGACTTTGGCGCTCCGATTCACTGATTCGATTCATAAAGCTCTGAAGCAGTGTTTTGACATCGGCCCATATAGATATTGTTGAAAAGTCTTTATTTTGTTTTGTTTTTTTGACGCTTTATAATATTAAGATAGAACCACTGTACTCACATGAACCGTTTCAAATATGTTTTTAGCACCTTTATGGACCTTGAGAGTTTAAATGGCTCTGCACTCAATAGAGGCCTCACTGAGCCATTGGATTTCATCAAAAATATCTTAATTTGTGTTCTGAAAATGAACGAAGGTCTTACGGCTGTAGAACAACATGAGAGTGAGTAATAAATGACATTATTTTCATTTTTGGGTGAACTAACCCTTTAATGTAGGCTAAACTTGCAACCCTGTTATTAATTCTGGTATATTTTTTACATATAGGGGTGAATTCAGGTTCACTGGGACACATTTTGCCATTTAGATGACTGGGAAAACATGTCCCAATCTACCTGAATTCACCCCTAAATGAATGACATGAATGAATGAATGAATGGAAATTCTGTATGTTTTTGTCTAATATATTTATGTAATATTTATTGCTAGGAAAAAAAAATGCACAAATCAGTCATGTCCCAACTTGGGATTGCAAATATCAAAACCCATAAAAAATAAAACAGCTCATATAATATTTACCTGGATCAACATTTTGTGAAGGTTAAACACCTCCATTCACTGACCATTTTGTTGGGGGGGGGAAAAAAACTTATTTTTAAGAATTTCAGACCTTACTTTGTACTTTATTTTTGGAAAGAGCTCACTGACTTTCCACCCATTGAGCAGATAATGGTGGAAAGCAGCCCTGTGGGAGGCCTTGAAACCCTGAGCTGAATGCAGTTCTGCTCCAGATGTGTCACCCTGCCATTTTCCTCAGCAACAAAGCACAATCGCCATGCTCCGCTTGTGTGCTTTCAGAAAGGCTGTGTCATGTCACTAATCTCTGGGTGCTTGCCTTTGTGTGTGGCTCCTTCAAGCCTGAGCTGTAGCTATTCACTTTGAGCAGGCCACACTTCACACCTCCTGTCCTCCTACCCCCCCACCACTACAAGACAAGAGGCCATCTGCCCCTCTAATAGATGTCAAGAAGACTCCTTCTAAAGAGTGAGGTACAAGCATGACCCCTCAGATTTTTGAGACCATGCTTCCAAAAAATATTTGTACATGGACCCTTTTCACAGACTATAATCTAATTTTTTTTTTCTTCTGTCATGTTTTATGTCACTTGGGGCTTTAAGTGAGCCATGGACATCCATTTGTGCCACCTAAAAAAAAAATAAAAAAAAAAAAAGGCTCCTGAGTGTAGGGGTGTTAAATATTTATTCACGTCTCTTTCTAAATGAACAGGAGGTTAACACGATCAATATAGAGTCTATGGCTCTGCGGCCACTTTAGTTTTCCATCGGTTTGGTTTTGAAATGTCATAGAGCATGAGGTCATGCTTTAAAGTGGCTTTCTTGATCATGAATAAACCCCTCTCTCATTACAGGTGACACAGAGGTGAACTTGTCTGCATGAAAGACCACAGAACAAGAACGCAGCAAAGCGAGATCTTTTTCTGACAACGGAAAGTTGACCAGCATGAATTCAAGCTTGACAGTGACCTCACTGCGTGTTAAGAGGGAAACAAACAAGTCACAACTTCTTGTTTTTAACCGTCGCTCTCACGCAATCAGTGCACAAAACAGGGAAATGCGCAGATGTGACAGTGACTCATCAATGTTCTCAACTATTGATTAAATTTCAGACAAGCGGTTTTATCATGCATAAACAGGCTGTAGGGTTAGGTTAGGTTAGGGGGGAGTAAACTAGACAGGGGAAGTTGCTCTGAGGTTTGAACAACATGAGAAGCAGCAGCCATCAGCAGAACACAGGCCAGGTTCACAGAGAGTTCAGCCACTGGAACACTGTGTTTGAAGTAACATGTTGAATGGCAGAAGTTTGGTAGGCAGTGAAAGGGAGAGCTAATTACCCTGCAGACATCAGCAGACGGCTTCATTTTTTATTACATGTTTTTTTCAAACTAAATGGCACTGGTAAAAACAGCCCTGCAGGAATGTGTTCAGGCATTTATACTCAAATACTTCTTAATGTACTGTAAGTGTTTTTAGAACACCTGCTTTCTAGAGTGGTCTTGTATCATTGGCTTATATCACTGAATACAGAAGTTAGAATACAAGGACGGATACTTTTTCAGTTTTAAAATGGGGGAAATCTGGGAAGATATACTTTTGCTAAGATGTTCTTATGGGGTTACCATATCCGCTTGTTAAGTCATGACGTAAGGAACGTCATTTCTGGGTCCAAGCCCCGGCTCATTTCACTTGAGAATGCCATCTCAACGGCCGTTTATGAGCGCTATTTATTCATATCAAACATTTAACATTTTAAAAAGTTAAACATTTAAAATACTTACAGTCTATGTGCCCACAGCGTCACAGACATATTTTAATGATTTATAAGATGAATCACTGTCTGGCCATCTGGGATTTTGATATGGAGATAACATATCAAATAACATATAATTTTTTGGTAGTAGTACACCACATCATGTACAGTATCTCACAGAAGTGAGTACACCCCTCACATTTTTGTAAATATTTTATTATATCTTTTCATGTGACAACACTGAAGAAATGACACTTTGCTACAATATAAAGTAGTGAGTGTACAGCTTGTATAACAGTGTAAATTTGCTGTCCCCTCAAAATAACTCAACACACAGCCATTAATGTCTAAACCGCTGGCCACAAAAGTGAGTACACCCCTAAGTGAAAATGTCCAAATTGGGCCCAATTAGCCATTTTCTCTCCCCGGTGTCATGTGACTTGTTAGTGTTACAAGGTCTCAGGTGTGAATGGGGAGCAGGTGTGTTAAATTTGGTGTTATCGCTCTCATTCTCTTATACTGGTCACTGGAAGTTCAACATGGCACCTCATGGCAAAGAACTCTCTGAGGATCTGAAAAAAAGAATTGTTGCTCTACATAAAGATGGCGTAGGCTATAAGAAGATTTCCAAGACCCTGAAACTGAGCTGCAGCACGGTGGCCAAGACCATACAGCAGTTTAACAGGACAGGTTCCACTCAGAACAGGCCTCGCCATGGTCGACCAAAGTTGTTGAGTGCACGTGCTCAGGGTCATATCCAGAGGTTGTGTTTGGGAAATAGACGTACGAGTGCTGCCAGCATTGCTGCAGAGGTTGAAGGGGTGGGGGGTCAGCCTGTCAGTGCTCAGACCATACGCCGCATACTGCATCAAATTGGTCTGCATGGCTGTCGTCCCAGAAGGAAGCCTCTTCTAAAGATGATGCACAAGAAAGCCCGCAAACGGTTTGCTGAAGACAAGCAGACTAAGGACATGGATTACTGGAACCATGTCCTGTGGTCTGATGAGACCAAGATAAACTTATTTGGTTCAGATGGTGTCAAGCATGTGTGGCGGCAACCAGGTGAGGAGTACAAAGACAAGTGTGTCTTGCCTACAGTCAAGCATGGTGGTGGGAGTGTCATGGTCTGGGGCTGCATGAGTGCTGCTGGCACTAGGGAGCATTGAGGGAACCATGAATGCCAACATGTATTGTGACATACTGAAGCAGAGCATGATCCCCTCCCTTCTTAGACTGGGACGCAGGACAGTATTCCAACATGATAACGACCCCAAACACACCTCCAAGACGACCACTGCCTTGCTAAAGAAGCTGAGGGTACTTAAACCCTATTGAGCATCTGTGGGGCATTCTCAAACGGAAGGTGGAGGAGCGCAAGGTCTCTAACATCCACCAGCTCCGTGATGTCGTCATGGAGGAGTGGAAGAGGACTCCAGTGGCAACCTGTGAAGCTCTGGTGAACTCCATGATATATGGATATATGATATATTGGAATTCTCCATGAACTCCAAAAATAATGGTGGCCACACAAAATATTGACATTTTGGGCCCAATTTGGACATTTTCACTTAGGGGTGTACTCACTTTTGTGGTCAGCGGTTTAGACATTAATGGCTGTGTGTTGAGTTATTTTGAGAGGACAGCAAATTTACACTGTTATACAAGCTGTACACTCACTACTTTACATTGTAGCAAAGTGTCATTTCTTCAGTGTTGTCACATGAAAAGATATAATAAAATATTTACAAAAATGTGAGGGGTGTACTCACTTCTGTGAGATACTGTATGTATATTAGCATCGTTTGTTGTTTTCTTGTGGTATGAGATAGAGCGTTTGACCCGGAAGCGCTGCCACGTGACGTCAGACTTAACAACCGTATATGCTCTTTTTCCCGGACATATCCTTTTTTTAACCTTGGTAAATAACATCCAACCGGGATTTCTAAATTAACTATGTCCACGATTTTGCAGGAATTTTCATATTGATGTGCTCTCTGGTCATAATTTATTATTATTATTATTATATAATTAAATGATTATACATTATATGTGCACGTATTTGCGTTACTTTGACCGATGATCCCGCCTTCTCGCACCTCATAATTGGTCACTGCACAGTACTGGTCAAACTGCTTTCACAAATTCGCGTTTTTGTTTTTTACACAGATACGATATAACTATAGCTATCATTTTCAAAAACTTGCACTTGCACCCGTTTCAAAAGTTTGCGTTTTCAGGCCAACAAAATGGCGCTGCTGTGTAAATGAACAGCCAAAATGCATAAAAAGTGTCCTGTTTTTAGTTGGAAACGGTGTCATGTAAACGCCCCCGCCTCACTGATTTTGCAGCATGTGTAAATCTGGAGCAAAAAGCCTTGTGAAGCATCAGATAAGCTGCGTCCTGTTTTTTTTTTTTTTTTGAGTAACTGTCCCTATGCAGTGTGTTATATTAATCAGCTGCGCCGCTCCACTTTGAGCTTTTTTTGTCCTTACGCAGTTCACTGCCGCCTACTCACTGAACATGCGTCATCAAATACATCAGTGAGGTATGACTACACTATATTTCTATAATACAGTCACACCAAAAATTATTCAGACATTTTTGATATTTTTGATATATTTTTACTAGTGGGTGCAGGACACTATAGTTCATTTATATAAGTGAGGATAGCAAAATAAAGTAAACTGTGACATATTTTACCCAAAAATTCTTCATACCATGAGACCATATGCCAGCAGCCATATCACTCTGTAGCCCAAGACTGGTTGCCCACTGAAGCTAAGCAGGGCTGAGCCTGGTTAGTACCTGGATGGGAGACCTCCTGGGAAAACTAGGTTGCTGCTGGAAGAGGTGTTAGTGAGGCCAGCAGGGGGCGTTCACCCTGTGGTCTGTGTGAGTCCTAACACCCCAGTATAGTGATGGGGACACTATACTGTCAAAAAGCACCGTCTTTCGGATGAGACGTTAAACCGAGGTCCCGACTCTCTGTGGTCATTAAAAATACCAGGATGTCCTTCGAAAAGAGGGGTGTTACCCTGACATCCTGGCCAAATTTGCCCATTGGCCTCTGTCCATCATGGCCTCCTAATCATCCCCATAGACTGATTGGCTTCATCACTCTGTCTCCTCTCCACCAATAAGCTGGTGTGTGGTGGGCGTTCTGGCGCAATATGGCTGCCATCGCATCATCCAAGTGGATGCTGCACATTGGTGGTGGTTGAGGAGATTCCCCCTTCCATATGTAAAGCGCTTTGAGTACCCAGAAAAGCGCTATATAAATGTAAGGAATTATTATTATTATTATTATTCATACAGTGGACTACCAGTAAAATTGATAAAAATTTGGAACCAAAAATTATTCAGACACTTTGACTTGACCATGTTTTGCTTAAGTGTTATCTGACATAATTAAGATTATTTTTTTCTGACACAGTTTAACTCTGAGATCTTGTCATATTTTATTACCATTTTTTAAACTATAGTGAATAAACTAATAATGAATGAAATGTTCAAGATGTCTGAATAAATTTTGGTTTGACTGTACATATATGAATTATATTGTTTAACATTTACACATTATGTAAACATTTTGCAAAAAAAAAAAAAAACTCATTTAATTTATTATTTAAGTTATTGCAGCATTGAGTAGGCCTACAAACCTTAGGCAAAGTAAAAGCAAAAATAACAAAATCAAGATGAGACTAAACTGCACAATGCAACACTTCTAAGTCAAAAGTTGTTCATAATAGTTTGCTCTAACAAAGGGCACATGCATATTAAAAGTATGATTTAAAACAGACCTATTTTGAATGGTTTTATGGTTCAATGTTTTAAGACAGCTAAGGCTTCCCTCATAAATATGAAAAAGTGATTTGGCCTTAGGAACACCTGAGACAAATCAGACAAATCCATCTTCTGCCAGAAGAAAAGCAGAGAAATAGGATATGGGTGTCTGAGGGCAAAGACAAAGCGCTCAGAAGTTGGTTGAGCAATAATTTCTGGTGTCAGACATTGAGGACAATAATAGGTGATTCAGTCTGAGTAATGAACTGAAAGCACAGGTGTTGCCATCACCTGGAATGATAACATTGCTTTAATTAACATCAGCCTTGGATGCCAAAAGTATGTTTGCACAAGAAATGCTTTAAGTTCTCAAATTACAGCACATCTGTTAGGAAACAACAGTCAAAATGTACAATTTCTGCAGGAGTTAAAACATTTTTATAAGGCTTGAGTATTTTACCATGACTTCTTCAAAAGACGTGACGAAACCGTGCCAAGGAAATGAAGCAAAATAGTGTCTCATTTTGCATCCTCTATAGAATTTAGTTCCTCTAGACCAGCTGCATCTGTTGATGTATCTTCAAGTCACTTCATCTTGTCAGTTACATATAAAACCAGATGGAAACCACCCCGGGGACGTGGCCCTGCTAATTCAATTAGACAGGCCTCAGCCATAGCCCCAGATATAAGCAGTCAGTGGACACCCTGAAAAATGGCAGATTGATCCCCACTGCCACCCTGAAGGCTCAGGGTCCATGATTGATCAGACATTGATTTGATTTGAAGTGAGAGTGAAGAGCACTTTCTTGGGCTCTAAGTAAGAGGTCTGAACAAGATTTCCCTTGTCAAATCGTCTGCGTCTTGTGAAGTGACTTTGGCTGTGAACAATAGGGGCCTTACAGTTGAATGCAATTCAAGCACAATTCAAAACACATTGCTGTGAGTGAGTCAGAACAGAAGAATGTGACATTTTGAGAATTGTACAGCATCCAATATCTGTCTAGTTTGAAATAGTACACTTATAAGGATAATGATAAAGATGTTATAAAAAAAATCATTCTAAATTTCACCACAACTAGAACAATAATGAGGAAGATAGCATCGGGGGGAAAAAAATTGGCTGATGAACGATAAAAGAGCGATAAATGCTTTAAAGAGCTCAAGCATTTAAAGGGGTGGTTGATTATGATTTCACTTTTTTAACTTTAGTTAGTGTGTAATGTTGCTGTTTGAGCATAAACAACATCTACAAAGTTACGACCCTCAAAGTTCAAAGCAAAGGGAGATTTTTTTTAAAAAAAGAAATCGCTTTTTAAGAACTACAACAACAAGGGATTGGTAGGGACTACAACAAGCTTCTTCCCGGGTTAGTGACATCACTAACCCTAAAATTTACTTAAAGGGTTAGTTCACCCAAAAATGAAAATAATGTCATTTATTACTCACCCTCATGCCGTTCCACACCCGTAAGACCCTCGTTAATCTTCAGAACGCAAATTAAGATACTTTTGTTGAAATCCGATGGCTCAGTGAGGCCTGCATAGCCAGCAATGACATTTCCTCTCTCAAGATCCATTAATGTACTAAAAACATATTTAAATCAGTTCATGTGAGTACAGTGGTTCAATATTAATTTTATAAAGCGACGAGAATATTTTTGGTGCGCCAAAAAAAACAATAACGACTTATATAGTGATGGCCGATTACAAAACACTGCTTCAGGAAGCTTCGGAGCGTTATGAAACAGCGTGTCGAATCGGCGTGTCGAATCGGCGTGTCGAATCGGCGGTTCGAGCACCAAAGTCACGTGATTTCAGCAGTTTGGCGGTTTGACACACGATCCGAATCATGATTCGACACACTGATTCATAATGCTCCGAAGCTTCATGAAGCAGTGTTTTGAAATCGGCCATCACTATATAAGTTATTTTGTTTTTTGGCGTACCAAAAATATTCTCGTTGCTCTATAATATTAATATTGAACCACTGTACTCACATGAACTGATTCAAATATGTTTTTAGTACATTAATGGATCTTGAGAGAGGAAATATCATTCCTGGCTCTGCGCCTCACTGAGCCATCGGATTTCAACAAAAATATCTTAATTTGTGTTCCGAAGATGAACGAAGGTCTTACAGGCATCAGGGTGAGTAATTAATGACATTATTTTCATTTTTGGGTGAACTAACCCTTTAAACCCTGCCCCCGAGAACACGCAACAAAGGGGGTGAGGCCCTGCATTGCAATACAGTAACACAAATGCAATAGCATGTCATAAAAGCAAGAAGACAACATGACAAGTTATAACCGTAATTAAACTAAACTATACGTGTTCTATCTTCATGCAGCATACATTCTCTTGCTCTGTAGGATCTTACAACAGTTCCCACATGAGCGATTTATAGATTATCATGACAGAATATGCTAATTAGCAGTGTTGGGGAAGCTACTCTGAAACTGTAGTTTGACAAGCTACAAGCTACTCTTAAATTAAAGTAGTTAAACTACAGTCAAGCTACCCTTTTGAAAAAGTAGTTAGCTACACTACAAGTTACTATCAAAAAAGTAGCTAGCTACATTGAAACTACGTTTAATTTTTTTTTTTTTTTTTTTTTTTTTTAAATGACAGCTTATTACAAATAACTTAATGAATAATGTTTAAGTAAAAGGTTTGGGGTTTAAAACAAAGCAATGCACTACAATTATGAGTTCAAAGCGTACCGTTTTATTTTGTAAACTATATCAAAAGATACAATACTCAAATGTAGCCTATATCTCACACTGACTCTCTTTGCACGCTTTAAATACATTCAGAATTTTAATATAAGTTTTGTTTTTCATGCTATGAGAGGACCGACCACCAATTGCACTCTGCAGTTTCAGAAGTGATTTCTACATATAAATGCAGGATTCATGCTCAAAATTGCTACCATAACCATAACACGGGACAAAAATATGCAATAATAAGAATAATAAGCAATGTAAATGCAGACTAGAAAAATATTAGAATTTTTGTATCAATATTTTTGAAATTCTATTCCAATGTAATGTTGTCCAATGTTTGTAAAATGACTTAAAATGACTTAAAATCTTAAATGTCTCGCTATACATTGCTATTCTTATTATGGTGGAGCCGTTGTTTACACATTACATCTGCACTTTACTATAGCACCCTCACTTATTTCAGAAGCACCCTCAATGATTTGATTCTGGAACCGGACCTGCACTTAAACCGAACCGGAACTTAAATTGGATACACAGAAAAATGCAGGTTAAACATACAGCACATGTAGTTTTAAAGCTTTGAGACGCGAATCATGTGCTTCTCGCGTGAACATAGTGCATTTCATTCTGAAACCCAAGCAACTTATTTTATTAGATCAGCCTTTGCCGTGTGATAAGCGCACTAAGCTATGTCGCGATTTTGTTTTCTGTTCAACTGACGGATGCTTTGCCAATGCAATGACGCAAAACACCGCGTTAGTGATCTTATGTTCATTATAAAACTGGCGGGACAGATTAGACTATGGCGGATCACCACTCTAATAGTTCGCATACATTTGATACAGACTGCAATAAAGCAGGACAATCAATTTAAAAAGGCTATTATTCACCTGTATGTGCTTGAAGTCTTCGACAAAGACAGCGTTTTAATCACTTGTTTATAAATTAAGCGTAACCTTTACTAATCGATTCGTGAAGTGTGAACCCACTCCTGTCCTTTACATAATAATCAGACGATCTCTTCTCGATGAACTGCTGATGAACTGACAAAGCCGCAAGATGCGTGATATAACAATAGATGGCGGTAATGCACGATTTTAGTTTGTGATCTAGTAAGACGCTGTGCTGCTTTAATGCCTTGCAGATGCGTGATATAACGCAAAACGGAATGTAGCTTGTAGCTTGTAGCTTTTGGTCGCGCTACACCGCTACTTGCTGGAAAATGTAGTTAACTACTGGAAAAGCTACACTGTTTTAAAAGTAGCTGAACTACATACAAGCTACTGAAAAATGTAGTTAAACTAGTAGCGCCGCTACATGTAGTTAACTACTCCCCAACACTGCTAATTAGTGACTTTAAGATCCACATCAGCTACATAAATTCATCAACTAACCATTCAGAAACGTCCTGTTGCATTTTACATGTTGTCACTTCTTCTTGAGTCTCTCCATCATTGTCCGACTCCGTTTTGAACATAAAAGGCTGAACAGTTTCTGACATTTTCAGTGAGTCTACGTGAGGTAATCAGCGCTGCTAACACGAGCTCTTGAAACTCCGCCCTCTTCCTGGGGGCAGAAGCTCATTTGCATTTAAAGGGACACACACAAAAAAAAACGGAGCGTTTTTGCTCACCCTCAAAAAGTGACAAATTTAACATGCTATAAAAAATTATCTGTGGGGTATTTTGAGCTAAAACTTCATATACACACTCTGAGGACATGAGAGAATTATTTTATCTCTTGTAAAAGTGGCATTATATGGCACCTTTAATGACAGAACTGTGTGCTTATAATAAACAGAACATCATTGTGTTGGATGTGGACGCTAAAATATTTATTGTTATAGTTATCTTTATAGTTATCGTTCTTGGTGTGTACGGGCCTTAACTTGTAATCTAATGTTTGTGATTACTCAAAACACTGTAAAATGTCAAATTAATATTACATTTTAATTTTGTTATGATTGCCTTGAGGGGGTTTGAGCCTTAATTGACACTGTGTTAAATGTGAACACACAATGCTTATATCAGGACTATACTTTGGCTTCAAAGCAATGTTCTCTGTTTCGCTGTCTGGATTCTGTCGTCAACAGGTTTTATCGGTGAAGACATCTCAGAATTAACAAGTCATAACAGGAAAAAAGGGAAACTGTGGCATGAAATACAATACAAAATAAACTAAGAGCCGTTACTTATGAAGACCATAATGCTGGGAGTATATGATTCCCTGTCCACAGAAAAAGCCAGGAGGCGGAAACTTTAGCCAGGGGGAAAGGGAGTCCTCTGTTTACCTTTCTTAAAACACAAAGCCTCATGGGAATCTCCTTTCAGTTTCAGACTTTGATACTTTAAACATACAAATAAAAAGACAGTATTATCTGTTGACATGAGTCATTTATATAGTGTACATTAAATATAAATGTCAACAGTATAAGGAAAAGAAGTGTGTGTATGTGCATCCCAATGAAAAGTACATAAAACTGTGCAATATACAGTAAATATATTCTAAAAATATATGTATCTGTGAGTACTTGGCCTCGCACAGCAGTCGTGCGTCAGAATTTGAAGTTCAGACAGTTGAGAAGCCTATAATTATGCCAAAAGGTTCACTGTGTGGCCCATCATTATAGCTTACAGCCTATGAAATTGAGGAACAAAAACAAGTCGTGTTAACAGGTGCTTGTTTTTCATCTCTCTCTCTCTTTCTCTCACCTCCAGACATGAAGCACAGAAAAATTACCATTTGTTTTTAGCTTGCTGCAGGCCATTGCTCTGGTCTCATCTTTCAGGCTTCAAGAAACCAGATCTTGGAGAAGACAGAGTGTGTCGGGATGACTGTGCTGATTATAGGTACTTTGTTTCAGTCTAGTGTTTAAGAAATATCTGCATGTCAGGGTTCTGTATGCTACAGCAGTTCATGTGAATGTTCTTGATGCATTAAACTATGGTGTTCATGTTGGGGATGCTATGTATCCGTTACTTCTCCCTTTACCCAAAAAGGTCCACTCTATCTGTCTGAGATTTTAATAAAATTATAAAAAAAAATTATAATATTTGGTATATTTAGTATTTAGCAGACTGTTTGCCTCAAAAACAAATATAAATTTTTTATTAAAAATGCAGTTTCAAATATTCAGTATGTTTAATATTTAGTATTTTCTAAAAATGCTAAATCCTAGTAAGTGACCTTAAGTAAATGTGTAAACTCTAAACATTTCCTCCTGGCTTCCTATAGAAATATAGTATATAATCTGATATAAAGAGGATATGATTTTTTGAAACTTTTTTTTAACTGATGTTGAGCTTTCGCTTCACTCTATCTTGACTGACTACCTCAGATATGACTTGACATGAGAGTAATCACCCATCAGTAACCTAATAAATAATAAAAAACTCAGAATTGCATTGTGGGTGCACTGAACGCTCATTAGCAGCGTGCCTATGTCTCTTCCGTTCATCCATTCATGAGGTCTTATGAGTTGTCATCTGGTGCACCGTCCCTCTTATCTGAGTCAAGTGAAGCAGAATTGAGCAGACCATGTGTTTGATGTGCTCTTTCTCCTCTACTTAAGCCTCTCTGGCCATATGGGTGGATTTAGAGCAGGGGACACTTGAAAGGGGGCAAAAGGAGTGGCTGCCCCTCAACCCTTCTGTCACAGATAGGCATCGTCCTTTTCTGCTGAATGCACACAATTGGCTCTATTGGCAGTTCAGACACAGGTAGATCTATAAATAAAACAGCTGGTAAGTCAGTCAAAAATGTAGGTTCCAACCGATTTCTTTGTTTGTTTTAGGTCATTTCCCTCTGATAGAATAACAGACAGAGGGAAGCTACACCTATGGCCTTTTAAGCAAACAATTGCTTGTAAACCCAGCTAACAGAGAACGTTCTCAGAACTTTGGCTAAGGTTTTCTGAAAGCTATGAACAAACGTTCCAGTAACGTTAATAGAAAGTTCATTCAAAGTTATCTGGTCTTCAATAATGTTCTCAAAACATTAACACAAAAACATTATTTGTACATCATTCATGGAACGTTTTGTTTTGTTTTGTTTTTTCTGAAATGGATGTTCATCTTAGGACCGGTTCACACAGAATGCATTTTTGCTGTTAAAAATGTGAGACACAAAGGGTCTAGAGATGGTCTAGAGACGCAAGTTAGTCTCAGCCTCAGACGTCACACCCACGGACTGAATGTCTGATGCATATGGCACGCTTAACTGGAAACACTTCAGGATTTTCGAAGTTGTCATCTGGTTGGTTGAATTCTACAGGATGTCCGGGAGATGTGTGTGTCGCGTTCTTTAATGGTCCGCCTGGAAACAAATGCCGTGACGCTAAACTCCCTCATGGAAGAACAACGCCGTCGTGTTTGCAGCTTTGACAATGAACACTTACCAGGATCAATTATGTGAAGTTCGCAGCTCCATTGTTGCAGTAAACTTGCACAACGTTCTTGAATGAATAATTTAGTAGATGCACGTCGGTCTGTTATTGTAGGGACATCGACTTTACATTTTCACGCCCCTAAACAGGACACGGAACAAAACGAACCGTGATTGGTTGCGTTACATCAAACGTCCTCTTGTGCGGTCCTTGGCCAGTGAAAGCTGCGATAGAGTCCAGACCTTCTGCCGTCAGTCTGAAGGTCTGGCTACACGAGACTAGACGCAAGTTGACTTAGCGCTTTTAACTTAAGCGCCATGTTTTTAGAACACCGTATCATGTGCAAGACACTGCAAAAGACGCAAGACGTGAGTACAATGAATAAAGTAGTTTGTCTAGTGCATGCTTATATAGAAAAATATGGAAAAGTAGCACAGTGAAATGGAAAAACGTGTTCTATATGAGCAGCCTCTAACATTTTTTTAGGTATGACGTCAGGTATGACATCAGAACCCGGAAGTCTAATTCGCCACTAGTTCCTTTGAGATTTTCCTATGGGATTTTATAATTTTTCAATTTATGAGTAAAATAAAGCCTGGGGTAAACATAACTTGACGATACTTTGACATTTTGTTCTACAACGTGCACTGCACACACTCACACCCCAAGCTGTCTTATCTAGTTACATATTAAAAACGTATGTACATAAAAAATGAACTTCTTCAAAATTCAAGTTTTCGCTATGAGTGTGTGTAATTTACAATGTAGAACAAAGTGTCAAAATATAGTCAAATTGTGTTCACCGCAGGCTTAATTTTAGTCATAAATTGAAAAACCCCATCGGAAAATCTCGAAGGAGTGGCGAATTAGACTTCTAGGTTCTGACGTCATACATGCACCACTCTATTGCTACTTGTTTCAGAATGTTCTTAAAACATATTTTTCTTAGCTGGGAAGTTAAACTTTTAATGGATATATACCCAGCACAACATCTAAATAGCATAACACTGCATTTAGCTAGCAGGCCTACCCTAAGTGAAAGACTTTTGAGTGTTTTGCAATCTTATGTGGCATACTAACCCAGTGGTCACTTTGCTCAGCTTTAGTATTGCACGCTAAACCACAATTTAGTCGTTAGTGAAGGAAGGTAGGAACTTATCGTGGAGAAACAGCAAACACCCTTCCCTTCAGACTCCATTTCATCCAAGAAAGGCTTGTGAGACACTGCTGTGGTTTGTTTTGGGCTATGAGCCAATAATGAATATAAATTTCCAGCAACACCCCAGGGGAAGTGTCATCATTTGAATTTTCATTTTACCCAACCTATTTTTTCCTTTTTCATTACCCTTTCGTTTTCAAAGTAAAGTCGTGTCAGGACATGTGGGCACAGAAAATGTGTCAGTGATTTTTTTTTTCTTTTATGCAAGCCGTAGTGCTTCCTGTTGTAAGTCAACACCACAGATCAGGCACCCACTCGAAGCTCATGGTACAACATGTGACTGCCTGTTTTACATGGTTTCACTCTCACTCACGTGTTAACAAAATGCAGCAAAACTGCCAGAATGACAGTCAACATTTCTCATTACAAACTGAATTTATCTGAATAGTTGTAGTGTTCAAAATCGACTCCAAACTTTATGTCAAGCCTGTCTAACAAATTCTCCAGTGAATAAATTGCCCTCTCCTCTAATTTCAAAGCTCAAAGCCATGACCTTATCCTATAAGAGGAAGAGCTTTCAAAAAGTCAATAAGTCTACCCACACCCAAGTAGGAAGCATAAAAAGGTGCCTTTCTTAGATAAGGCAAACCTTTGTCCTTAAAAATGTCCATTGTTCAATCATAAGACTTTCCTTCAACAGTCTTTAAAATTAAGACATTTCCGAAATGTTTCTATGATATGCTATAGGCTTAGAGCTGTCAAGGTGCATCTTGAATGTTTCAGTGTTATGGATGCAAAAGGAGTGGATTTTTTCCCAACACACACCTAAATTGAGAAACTTTATGATATATGAGTATATATGATTTATGATATATATCATTTAGCAATGAAAGATGAAAAATATTCCAGACAGGAACATGAATGGGCAAATCTTATCATGTCGTCCCCCTGGTCATGTTTCGCTTGCTCTTGTTGAGGGGAGGTGGGTGAAAAATATGCAGAACACAACCACAAAGATGCTGGAATGAATTAGGCAACAGCCATTCAACATGCAGATCTGCATGTACCATTACCAAATATCCCAAAGCAGAAACATAAGCACCATAGAAAGCATATCTGGTATTGATGTGTTTTCCAGCTCACAAAAAAAGCCCTTGAGCTATTTTATTACTGATCTAAATGATGTGCCATCTGAGAACATATACATGAATCTTGAACCTATTCTTGATCTTAAACAGAGTTTTTAGAGACCTATTCTGTTTTGCATAGAGAGCTACTTAATTAAAATGTATCTCATTAAAAAGTAGCTAGTATTTTATTTTTCCTTTGAAATAACTAAAAGTTGATCATTATTTTCTTTCATGCAAATTAATCATTTCTGTACTGTAATCGTGATATTTACCTGTTAAATCTATTTAAAATTAAGTGCAAATTTTACTTTTAAATGTTAAAAAACAAAACAGGTTGACAAAATGCAAATCAACCTACCTGCTTAAGGTTTTCAATGTCAGATCAAAGCAGAATAACCAAAAAAAAAAAAAAAAAAAAAATCAACAGTCTCCACACAAACAGCTGGGTTGTAATTACTGGAAACCCCCTAGCTCTGAATTTCATGATTAATTATGTATCATTGCGTATTTTCCAAAAAGCCCTATCTCAGAACCAGACGTCAGAACCAGAGCTGATCCTTCAGCCCTCATATTATTATGTATGTGATCCTTTGCAAGCTTGCTGATGGCCATGAATGAGTTGTGGCTGCAAAACAAGCATTGTTTACTCTCTGGAGGCTTTACACATTTCGCTCTTTATCTCTGCTGCATTCTTTTACCTTATTTCCATGCTCATTCCCTGCTCCTTAGCTCCCTTGCCGCTCTTCACACTTTATATTTGAATTCTAAACAGCACACGGATCCTTTGTATTCTGGGTACAGACGGCGTATACAGACAGATTGTGTTTAGTGCTCTCAGGACAGGGTATCTTATATTTCACAGGGGGGATTCTTGCTCTGGTTAGCGAAACACATCCTCCTGACCTGACCCTCGCTCATATAATTGAAAGAAAACAAAACATGGAGGCATTGCCAAGTTAATAATTCAGACTGAAACGACCTGTCAAAACCTGTTTTACTTTGGCGGTGGAGTTTGAGTCTGAATCTACTTGAAAATGCTTACATTTTGAATTTTTCCCCGTGAAAATTATATTATCTCATTAAAGAGATAGTTCACCCTACAATGAAAATTCTGTGATAATTTACTCACCCTCAAGTTGTTCTTTCTTCTACTGCACACAAAAGATGATATTTTGATGAATGTCGGAAACCAAACAGTTGGTGGATCCCATTGACTTCCATAGTATTTTTTTTTTTCCAGTGGGGCCCATCAACTGTTTGATTAAAATAAGAGTACAGAGAGAAAAAAAATTAGGCATACCTTTGCTGAATGATTTATAACATCAGCTAAAAGAAAGCTATAAGTGTCTGAACTGTAAGGTATAGGATCAAGTGTTTATTGTTATAGGACAAAGTTACATGATCCTTAAGAAAAAGTGCATAAAAATTCTCTCGTCTTCATCTGTCAGCGAACACTTTTACATGTACTTGTATTTTTCCTGAGTCACCTTCATTCGTATCCATTACTCACCAGAGGCCCATGCTGTTGATGTTTCACAGTAACACAATGGATGGAGGAATTCCATCTGTACGGTCCACAGGGCTCTAACTTAAAGGTCTGACCTAAAGAGGGGATAGACATAACAACAAACACTGAAGGAACATAAGTTGACTGCGTGGCAAAGATGTTACTCAAAAATGAAATAAATAAACCACTTAAATGTCTCATGTTTCAAAGAAATACGATTCTGTCAGGGCTCACATTTAGTAGAGTCACAGAGAGTTTGGATCTGTCATTAAATGTTAGTCTAGGCATATGATGGAGGTGACTGTGTGACCTTCTTCTTTCATCACTCATGGTTCCTTCAACAATCAGAGTTCTACACGAAACAAATTGCAAAGAGGACCAGAGGAGACCTGCCGTATAGTAAATCACACTACAAAGCCTAAAGCGAACACAAGTAACGGCCTTCACACTGTGCTTCACCCACGTAACACGATGTAATCATAAACAAAACTGCTGGGACGTCTGGGAGGACATTTTAGGTGGTGGGAAAGTTCACTTCAGTTGATTTGATTAAATTAATATGTGGGGGTAATGTACAGTCAGATAGTCTTTTAAGGCAAATAAACCCTGACAGGGATTTTGGGACCCCTGACACAGAACAGAGTGGCTTGTATTGTCCTTAAGGGAATTACTTTGCGATAACGACCTGCTGACTGCTCATTATCCGTCTTGTTACACAGCTATTTCGAAAATAAATACATACACTGACATCAAATATTAATTTAAATATAAAATAATTATTAAAAAATATATAATAATAAACTTCCTTGTAGTCCTTAAAATACTTTTGCAGTTAAAGGGATAATCAAAGTCCCCTTAAGACAAGTCATTTCACTCGGCGGCCATCTTTGAAACGCCTCTCGGGCATTCAAGTGCAGCTCCTATCTCTTTGAATGGGGAAACTTCAAATTTTCCATAGCTGTTTGCCAAGCTTTCGATTAAATTTCATATTTGAAATCACCAATGAAATCTGACAACAACTGTCTCATAAATTTTGTTTCTAAACGCTCCAATCATGACAAAAAACTGTATTTTTCAGGCTGGATCAAGCTAATGCGCATGCGCCGTCTTAAATGCACTTGTGTCTCATTTCGGAGTCTGACTGTTTCTATAGGAACCGGAGCTTCTAACGGCCGCTGCAGTGACGCAATGACTTTACCAATCGGCAACTGGCTCTTATTTAGAAGGCGGGACATATTGCGCGTTGCACTTTCTCCCATTCAAAACAATACAAGTGACGCGTCTTGTGTTATTCTATAGTCTTTGGGATAGTTCACCCAAAAATGACATTTTTGGGTGAACTATCCCTTTAATGCATTTAAATAAATATACACTCTAAAAAATGCTGGGTTAAAAACAACCCAAGTTGGGTTGAAAATGGACAAACCCAGCGATTGGGTTGTTTTAACCCATCGGTTGGGTTAAATGTTTGCCCATCCTGCTGGGTAGTTTTATTTAACTCAACTATTGTTTAAAAATTACTGTATTGCTTGCTTAAAATAAACCCAAAGTTGGAAATTAACATGAATTAATATGTTTAATAAATGAACATTTATTAATAAGTTTAATGAATAATAATTAAACAATAAACATTTATTAAATTATTTAAATTAAATTATTAAATTAAATTATCTATCTATCCATCTATCTATCTATCTATCTATCTATCTATCTATCTATCGATCGATCGATCGATCTCTCTGAACTTGTAATGTGCTTTTGGTAGCAGTAAAAACTCTGCTATTTTCAGCCGGGCACGCGTTAAACATACAGATAATACGTTTATGT
The DNA here is from genome assembly GCA_039654765.1 of Mylopharyngodon piceus. Taxonomy (NCBI): domain Eukaryota; kingdom Metazoa; phylum Chordata; class Actinopteri; order Cypriniformes; family Xenocyprididae; genus Mylopharyngodon; species Mylopharyngodon piceus. Next base: position 22,161,933 of record CM077441.1, read on the forward strand.
AATAAGCATGAAGGCAGCGTGCATTCATAATACTTCTCACATTCTGAGCTGGATGAGAGCGCTGAACTGCTGAGCGCCGCCTACGTCATGACCCCGCCTTCTTGAATAATTTAAAGGGGCGGGTCAGGCTTTAAGGAGGACTATTTAAATGCTGCTGCAGGAGATCCGTTGACTCAAGTGTGTATTGTATGTGGAGACATTTGCGCTTACCTGTTTTAACGACATGGACTTTTTCGAAGTAAGTTGTTTTAAGACAAGTGTGAAACGCTCTGTAGTCTAATATATGATTAAAAACTTATTAATAAAGCTTTGTCTGTTGTTTATGTTTATCACGTCTGGTTTACTACTCAGGTTTTGCGTGGTTTTAAAAAGTTTTTAAAAATAAATCATGTGTATATTTTTTTCATTGCTATTTTTAATGTCAACAACATGTTGCTTATGTTAAATTAATCAATATATATATATATTAACAATATGTTATTTTCTGCAGCACATCATTTTTGACAACAGCTCAGACTCCGGTTCTGGGGACTTTGATGATTATGAACTCTGTGACCTCACGGACAATGATGACTTCCCAAAGATCTTCCTCCCTACTGTATATGGGATTATATTTGTCCTGGGAATCATTGGCAATGGACTTGTGGTGCTTGTGATGGGCTTCCAAAAGAAGTCGAAGAACATGACCGACAAGTACAGGTTGCACCTCTCTATCGCCGACCTCCTGTTTGTCCTCACTCTGCCCTTTTGGGGTGTGGATGCGGCCAGCGGATGGCATTTTGGGGGATTTCTGTGTGTCACAGTCAACATGATCTACACTCTGAATTTGTACAGCAGCGTCCTGATCCTGGCCTTCATCAGCCTGGATCGATATCTGGCCGTCGTTCGCGCCAGAAACAGCCAGAACTTCAGGAAAACGCTTGCAGAAAAGGTGATCTACCTCGGAGTTTGGCTCCCAGCGACCCTGCTCACCGTGCCTGATCTGGTCTTCGCCAAAGTCCACAATACAGGCATGAATACAATCTGTGAGCTCACCTACCCGCAGCAGGGGAACATGGTGTGGAAGGCTTATTTCCGCTTCCAGCACATCATCTTTGGCTTTTTGCTGCCTGGTCTGATCATTCTGACCTGTTACTGTATCATCATCTCAAAACTGTCCAAGAACTCCAAGGGTCAGGTCCTGAAGAGGAAGGCGCTGAAAACGACCGTTATCCTCATCCTCTGCTTCTTTATCTGCTGGTTGCCTTACCATGCCGGCATTCTGGTGGACACTCTGGTGACGCTAAACATCATATCTCACAGCTGTTTTCTGGACCAGGGTCTGGAGAAATGGATCTTCTTTACTGAAGCACTGGCGTACTTCCACTGCTGTCTCAACCCCATCCTTTATGCTTTCCTCGGAGTCAGGTTCAAAAAATCTGCCCGTAGCGCTCTGAGCATCAGCAGCAGATCGAGTCTCAAGATGCTGACCAAGAAAAGAGGCCCTATATCATCAGTATCTACTGAGTCAGAGTCATCCAGTGTGCTGTCCAGTTAATGGACACTTTTGTACATAAAACTTTCCGACATGGATGACTAAGCTTTAATTTTTTTTTTTTTTTAAACGGACTTTACTACACTTTTTGTACATTGTAAACTCTTTATTGTGTTGATGATTGTTATTTTGTAAGACTTTTGTTTATATTCAGCTACTTAAATTAATCTTTTTAAATGTTAGTACTTTTTCTTAGTACTTTTATTGCTGGACCTAAAGGCAGAGCCTTGACTAAGTCTGTATGCTTGCAGAAGTTCTTATCAGGAAATGTTGAATAGTCTTTTGTCTGAATTAGAATGCGTAATGTAAATTATTTGTACATAGTTCATTGTTTGCCATTGTGAGTGTGTGTGTGTGTGTGTGTGTGTGCACTTAGCTTTCCTATTTCCCTCATAAGCTTTCTGATATTTATTAAAATGGTAGCTCACACTGTAAACATTTTTAAAAAGGGAGTTGTAAATGAATCGTGTCACAATTGTTGCATTTTGACTGCTATTTCATAATAAAACATAAAAATCACCACTTTAATAAGGTCTGACCGTCTTGCATCTCTGTCTTGCATCTCTCCAGTGGCCATACCCAAACACACCCCTCCACCCCCAATCTCTCTGTGGGGGTGGGGTAGAGCTGAAGGTCTGTCAAGTTACCAAAACAAAAGCTCCACCTGATCTCCTGCTGAACAGAATGGCTGAGGAGAGGGTCTGTAATTTTAAGAACATCTGTGTTCTTTAGCGTTTTAAGCAACTGCTGATACAAGACACCCATCAACCTACAAAGGGACAGAATTGGCTTTCCTTTGGGATTTCTGTTGTTGTATCAGATAACAAGCAAAAGAAGTTAATTAGGTAGTTTGGAGATGTAAAGAGTGAAATTTTAAAATCTGAGAATGCAAATGTGAATCTCACAAAACCTTTCAAAAAATGTCCCACAAATCAAAAGATAAAATATTAAGACGTTATGTTTTATATAAAGAAGTTCAGGATGATTAAATATATTTTATCCTTCACTTCTTATTATTGTAACATGTCTTGATGTTTCAGCTTTATTATAAACATTATTTTTACTAATGATTCTAATCAGTGTGATGCGGTCATTTCTTATATTAAAGGTAAAAATACTCAAAATAACGATAATGAAATAATAATTTACCTTTTAAATAACAAAAATACAATATATACAAAAAAAATCACATTACATTTATGAAAATAAATAAGGATAGATTTTGACTCTAATGAGAATGGGGTGTTTGATTGTCATGAAAATTATGTCACAATGGAAAAATCTTAAAAGCTACCATTTATATGCCAAAATAAATAAGAAATTCCTATTCGTGAATGATGAAAAAATTATTTTGTCATCAAATATTAATGGGAATTTTTCTTCTTTCTTAAGATATTTCTTCTTTCTTAAGATTTCTCACCATATTACTGTTATTACTGTATCAACCCACACACTTTTGACCTCTGATTGCAATGCAAATATATCAGTCATCAAGTTGTGATCTATTGTTTGATGAACAATAATTAGGTTACAGAAGCAAGTAAGCAGCCCTGAAGTACCTATCAACCACAGAGGCAGAACATTGATATTCACAAAGGTTTGTATTGTAATGACCGAACTCATGTTTAATACAGTGGGATAAAATTACCATTTCTAAAGAGTCCAATGAGGTGTGAAGTACCCTGCATCAAGTCTCTAAGGTTTATGGTTATTTTTCACTGTCTGCTCTCACAGTAAGAGGCCAGTAAAAATAGAGCATTCGGTGCTGCATTTTGTTCATTTGGAAATGTCCTGGAATGGTTCTGTCATTAGCATGAGAGCTGTTCTCAAAAGCCACGGCACACCATTAACACTCCACTGAGCTCAGCTGGGCCATCTCTGCCATCTCTAAACTGCCATTTGAAAAGAGAACAACCAAAAGGAGCTTCTGGAAATCTGCTGGGAAAACCCTATTAGCAAACCCCACTCAACTCAGGCAAAACTCAGCCAAGCACATCACAGGTCAAAAACAGATGTTAAGTTCATCTAAACACTCAAAACACACTGAGCCTGGCATAATTAACATTTTAAAAGAAAATAATAAGATTACAAAAGATCCTTTTTTATTCATTTTTACAAAAATGTGAAATAAATAACATTTCAATAAAATAATTTGACAAATAGGCTATTGTGTACATACGCAATGTGATTTTTTAAAGCTTCTTAAATATGGCCAGAAATGTGATCAACCTGTTTATTTAGATCTGTAAAAAAGCTGTAAAGGGAGCCTTATTGCATAGAAGGCTGATTAGACTGTATTTCCCATTCTTGCCATTAACTTATTATTACATTTACATTGTTTTGGCTGGGAGATCAGGAAGGCAGCTTCCTGTATCAGGACCTCCTGTGACCAATAGCTGTTGAAAGACTTTATAGCCCTATAACACAACCGAACAGACCTAACAGAAGTGGTTGTCTGTAACTCAAGAGAAGGGGTGTTTTGAGGTTACTGATTGTCGGATTAATTATCCAATGATCGTGGGGATGTAATGTAATATACCATGTGCGCGCGCACGCACACACACACACACACACACACACACACACACTTGTATATCTATCTTCTTCAGGACATTCATTGACACAATGCAATCTCTTGCTCCTTACCCTAACCTTACCCAAAACATGTTGGGTTTTATGGGGACTTTCCATAGACATAATGATTTTTATACTATATAAATTGTATATTTTATCCCCTAACCCTAAACCTACCCATCACAGAAAACATCATTAGTATATGATTTATAAGCTGTTTTCCTCATGGGGACCAAAACATGTCCCCATGAGGACAAGGATTTCAGATATTGCCATCTTTGTGGGTTAATTTTGTCCCCATAACATAGGGTTAACCAGGACCGACCACACACACACACACACACACACACACACACACTTGTCTCTTGTATATCTCTTTGAGGACATTCATTGACAGGATGCAATCTCTAGTTCCTTACCCTAACGTTACTCATAACATGTTGGGTTTTATGGGGACTTTCCATAGACATAATGATTTTTATACTGTATAAACTGTATATTTTATCCCCTAACCCTAAACCTATAGCCATCACAGAAAACATCATTACTATATGATTTATAAGCTATTTTCCTCATGGGGACCAAAACATGTCCCATAAGGAAAGGATTTCAGATATTGCCATCTTTATGGGTTCGTTTTGTCCCCTTAACGTAGGGTTAACCAGGACCGACCACACACACACACACGCACACGCACATGCGCACACACCTTGTATAGTTACATATAGTTCAGATATATGATCCTCTAGCCTACATATATGCACCTATTAACTCTAAACAATAAACAAAGAATGTCGTTTTTTATGCCGTACAGAATGTTTTATTTCACTTCTATTTTATTTGGACGAAATAAGGAGCTCTAAAGAGGACAAATTGCACTGAGAGCGCGTGAGGATGAAACAGTACCTAGGAACCTTTATATGGAAACGTGTTCTACACGGATTAGCGAGGGTGTTGTGAATGTGTAACAGCAAAACACTTCCATCTCTTTTCCACATGTCCAGCGTTCCCAGTGGCTGTCATTGCACATCAACACAGCTGAAATTTTAAATATCCAGTGCTTTTGTTTGACTACATCCGATCAGAGCTGAAATATGACTAAAGAAAATGTGCAAGGGTGAGAATCCAATCTCATTGTTTTCTTCGGGTGTTTAATATTTATGGTCAGGGCATTCATTAGCTTGCCTTGCTGCTAGCTCAGTCTAATAGTTGCAGCTGATTGCATCAGCAGTTTAGAGATCTTTAGCTATGACAGCTGAATAGTTTTTTTAAAACATATTGACAGTTGGAGTTAGACAGCAGATTAGAAATTCTAGAAAACCTTTTTGCAACAGTGGTAACTTTTAGGTGTGATATATATATATAGAAGAATAAACTCCATTCTCCAGTCTACAGTGTCACACGATCCTCCAGAAATCATTCTAATATGCTGCTTTGCTGCTCAAGAAACATTTCTTATTATCAATGCTGAAAACTGTTGTGCTGCTTAATATTTTTGTGAAAACCTTGACACATTTTTTCAGGATTCTTTGATAAATAGCAAGTTCAAAAGAACAACATTTAAATAAATCTACTGTAACATTACAAATGCTTTTATTTTCACTTTAATGCATCAATTTAATGTGTCCTTGCTGAATAAAGTATTAATTTCTTTAAAAAAAAAAAAATCGCACTGACCCCAAACGTTTAAACAGTAGTTTATATATTATAAAAAGAATAATGGTAACACTTTACAATAAGGTTCATTAGTTAACATTAGTTAACTACATTAGTTAACATGAACTAATAATGAACTGCACTTATACAGCATTTATTAATCTTTGTTAATGTTAATTTCAACATTTACTAATACATTATTAAAATCTTGTTAACATTAGTTAATGCACTGTGAACTAACGTGAACAAACAATGAACAACTGTATTTTCATTAACTAACATTAACAAAGATTAGTAAATACAGTAACAAATGTATTGCTCATGCTTACTTCATGTTAGTTAATGCACTAACTAATGTTTAACTAATGAACATTATTGTAAAGTGTTACCAGAATAATGAATGTGCAATTTATATCATATGATTTCTTAAAACACCTATCCATTAATCAAGTTGGAAAATCATAGAAATTAATTGATTGAAAAAGTTTTGGAACCCAGGGTGACCTAATTTTTCTTTTCAGAAAACAAAGTGAAAGTGACATTTCAATTAAAAAAGTGAAAGTGGAAGAACCAATATTTTTTTTTTTTTTAAACCACAGAAATGTAATTGCAAACTGCAAATACATTGATCTTTTCATTTTAATCTATAATTATTATTATAGATTATTTCTATAATAAAGCTATGCTGTTCCCAAAGCAGTGTTACATGAACAACACTGTTTATGGTTTAATATATAATCCGCAATTTGATGAGTCATATGATAACAGCTGCTGTCTGAGGTGGTGTGGAGGGCATTTGAAAGCTCCACCCTTATTTTTATATCCCTGCTCTGCCCCGGGCCTTGTGTTTCTGTGTAAATACATAACCCCAAATCTGGCACTGGCCTTTAATTATCGGCAGCCTTCTCATTCTCTTCTATCTGCCTCAGTGCTTCCAATTTCCTGTGAGCAGAAATTGCAGTGATGCTTTGGGGGACCGTCATCCGTGAATTCCCTTGAAAACTGCACCATGTTGCTCATACCTTCACTGTGGCCCTTTATGTCCTCCGCTGTGTAACGTGCTAATGCATATTAATGCAGAGGGGGGAGTGGGGTTGTTTATTGCCCACTTTGGCACGGTTGAGGCCTCAGCGGTGCCTGCGGCTGGACCATTGTTGCCTTGTTGGCAGCGATAGTGCTTGGGAAGACATTTACAGATCCATTTTGTTTAAACTTCTGCAGCACTGTGTGTGTACAGGCACTTGATCCTGTGTTGCCTGAGGGCTGCCATATGGTCACCTGCCCGGATTCTGCTGTTTTTGGGGGTTCTTTGTAGATCAGAGTTGGATAAAGAGCAAGACTATGCAATGGATTCATAGTTTCTTTGTTTTGTTCTGTTGTTTGGAGCAATGAGTGTAATAAAAATTCTGTTAAATGTCTGGAGGTGGAGCGTGGGCTTGTCCTGCTCCTGTTGTTGACCACCTGTTACTCTTGTGGTTTCAGATTAAATGGTGCCATTCATTGCAATGCCATATTTAACATCCTTAGAGAGAGAGAGAACAGAATTTAAATTTAGCAAATGAGTGATTAGTAACGGGCGTGTTTAAAGTGGTTGGTCGGTCATGTTAACCGGAAACCATGTGTTATGTAGAGAGTTTAAAATGGTAATAGAGATCACAGGGGCATGTCATTTCCTTTAGCCTATGCCCTGTGATCGGTTCACGTATTGTTGGGGTTTCAGTGTAATTGTGTTTGTTTTAAATAACTGTTGTACTGCTTGGTAATCCATCTATGTCATATTAACTAATGATGGATGGGTGGTAGTGTTGGTAAATGTTGGACTCACTTGGTTAATGGACTTGGTCAGCCAAGCGTCCAAACTAACATAATGACCCAAGGACTCTTGTTGTAATGCCAGTAATGAAAGTAATTTCAGAGTAATTGATTTAATTTTTATGCAAAAACCAACATTATCTAAATAAGTGTTTTTTTTTTTAAACAAGCTTATTTCTTGTCGTATCATCGTTTAGAGGAAATAAGCTAGTGTCTGTTTTTTTTTTTTTTTTTTTTTTTTAACTATAGCCAATGCTAAAATGGAGAGCAGAGTGTCCAATGTCCAGTATATGTAATGTAATTTAATAATAGTGAATGAAATGCCCAGAAAAAACAAGATGGTGTTTGTTTATTATATATTCTCAATTTTCTCACAGATTTCAGAAATTTGGGGTCTGTTTTTGAATGTCTCTTATGCTCACCAAGGTGGCATTTATTTAATCAAAAATAATGTAAAACAGTAATATTTTGAAATAATATTGCAATTGAAAATAACTGTTTTCTATTGTAATATTTTTTTAAAATGTATTTTTCCCTCTGATGGCAAAGCTGAATGCTGAAAACAATAGTATTGATTATTATTATTATTATTATTATTATTATTATTATTGTTTTTTAGGATCAGAAGTTCAAAAGAACAGCATTTATTTCAAATAGATTTTTTTTTTGTAACATAAATGCCTTACTGTCACTTTTGACAGTTTAATGCATCCTTGCTGAGTAAATGTATTAAAGGGTTATTTCACCCAAAAATGAAAATTCTGTCATTAATTACTCACACCCTCATGTCGTTCTACACCCGTAAGACCTTCGTTCATCTTCGGAACACAAATTAAGATATTTTTGATGAAATTCGATGGCTCAGTGAGGCCTGCATTGACAGCAATGTCACCGAACCTCTCAAAATCCAGAAAGGTACTAAAAACATATTTAAAACAGTTCATGTGACTACAGTGGTTTAACCTTAATATTATAAAGCAACGAGAATACTTTTTGTGCGCCAAAAAAACAAAATAACGACTTTTCAACAATATCTAGTGATGGCCGATTTCAAAACACTGCTTCGAAGCTTAACGAATCTTTTGTTTCGAATAAGTTGTTCGGAGCGCCAAAGTCACGTGATTTCAGCAGTTTGATACATGATCCAAATCACTGATTCGAAACAAAAGATTCGTTAAGCTTTGAAGCAGTGTTTTGAAATTGTCCATCACTAGATATTGTGGTATTTTGTTTTTTTTGGCGCACAAAAAGTATTCTCGCCGCTTTATAATATTAAGGTTGAACCACTGACCTCACATGAACTGTTTTAAATATGTTTTGAGTACCTTTCCTAGGTTCGGTGACATTGCTGGCAATAGAGGCCTCACTGAGACATCGGATTTCATCAAAAATATCTTAATTTGTGTTCTGAAGATGAACGAAGGTTTTACGAGTGTAGAACGACATGAGGGTGAGTAATTAATGACATTATTTATTATTTTATGGGTGAACTAACCCTTAAATTTCTTAAAAAAAAACTTACATGTGAATAAGAGACCTGACAGTACAAAAAGTACTAAAATGAATGTCCATGTATTACTGTTTTTGGACATAGTATGGTAATTGTTTAGTATAATCTGACACTACAGCATCTTTTTAACGACTATTAGCCATGTAACTATTTGCAGATGTGATCATTTGGGCAAATATGAACTGAAGAATCAGTCTTGCCAATATGAATCAAATAAAAATCACCATTATTCCACTCAGTTAGGCCTACTCATTCCCACCTTCAACCATTATATTAGTCCATTGTTACAGTATGGGACAGTCATATCGCGTGAGTGATATTACGTGTGTTACTGTAGTCAGACATCACATTTCCTGTACTGCTATAACTGACTACCTAGACCACAGGAGCACAAACAAGCATTACTGATGAAAGTCTAATTTAGCTTCTGTTGTTTTTTGGACCTGCTGAAACAATAGATGAAAGACACAGCAACTTAAAAAGCCTGCAGGACACTGATGGTTGGAATGCTTTTTCCCCATCTATCAGAAAAGCTTCCCGGAAGGAAACTAAAAAAAGGTAGATGGAATTTTGACAGAGCTGTTTTTGTTGTCTTCCTGTTTCAGAGCTGGTGAGGAGGAGCAGCAGGCCCAGTCCAAGAAAGCCCTGAAGAAACAGCAGAAGGAAGCAGAGAAAGCAGCAAAGAAGGCAGAGAAACAGGCCAAACTGGTGAGGCGACGCAAACACTGCCCGCTTCTCTGCCCACCGCTGCCGTATGGAGGGGCTTCTATTGTTTTGCAATTCCTGCTATTGCAGATCTGTTTGTTTATGAGAAAACGTTTCCTCAATATTTTTAACAGTCAAATCAACCATCTGGCTCATTTTGTTTGTGTAATGTATTTTATTTTTAGTGAATGAATTTTAGGCTGTGAGGTATAGAAGTACAGTTTGCTCAATAATGTACTGGATTTTTAAAATAATTATTTTTAAAATGTATTTTGTTAAAGAATGAAAAAAAAAAATACAGTTGTTTACTGAGCACTGAGGGATTGTATCAAAACAAATATACTGTTACAGTGGAGAGTATGTGTATATATATATATATATATATATATATATATATATAAAATAAAATAATACATTTATTAAAAACATATAAGCAAAACAACATATAAGCAAAACAAAATATAATATACAGTTGTGCTCAAAATTATTCATACCCTTGGTAAATATGACCAAAGAAGGCTATGAAAATAAATGTGCATCGTTAATCCTTTTGATCTTTTATTTTAAAAATCTACAAAAATCCAACCTTTCATTGGAGAATAAGATGTGTCACTGAGCACAAAATGAAGCTTCTGCCATGGTCGTCCCAGTTCCCTGACCTGAACCCTAAAGAAAATGAGTGGAGTGAACTGAAGAGAAGAAGCACCAACATGGAGCTGGGAATCTGAAGGATCTGGAGAGATTCTGTATGAAGGAATGGTCTCTGATCTCTTGTCAGGTGTTCTCCAAACTCATCAGCCATTATAGGAGAAGACTCAGAGCTGTTATCTTAGTAAAAGGAGGTTGCAAAAAGTATTGAATAAAAGGGTATGATTAATTGTGAGCAATGTGTATTAGAGAAAAACATTTCTTTTTATAATGAGATTTTCCCCCCATTTAAAATTCTTATTCTCCAATGAAAGGTTGGATTTTTGTAGATTTTTAAAATAAAAGATCAAAAGGATTAACGATGCAGATTTATTTTCATAGCCTTCTTTGGTCATATTTACCAAGGGTATGAATAATTTTGAGCACAACTGTATAATATCAAAATATAAGCAAAACAACATATAATAAATATACCAGTAAATACGAAGTATAAAAAAATATCCATGTTCAAATATTGTAATCCTGAAGTTTTAACTAAGCAGGTTTTTTGTCTGCTGGACATTTGTGAAATGTTTTGTTGAACTGATTGACGTTCAGGTACACAAGATTCATGAAACGTGAGCAGAACAAATCATTCTGATTGGAATAATTTACACAGAATTCATTACTGCTGTAACTACAAAACTAATTTTATTTTCAATTTTAGAACTCTAGTGTACTTATAGATGTGTTTTGTGATCTTACAGTGCTTGCCTTTCTATAGAACAATCAGCATGTGTTTTATCTTGATGTTAACTTTCCCTCAACTGTTGAAATTTTATTGAAATCATTTCCTCTCTTTGATTCAGGCCGCAGAGCAGCAGGAAGCTGATGAGGATGTAAGTTCTATTCACTTATCCTGAATATCACATTTCATATATTAAAGAAATAGTTCACCAAAAAATGATTTTTTTATGTACTCACCTTCTTGGTATTCCAAACCATTAAATGGTTATTATTTGGAAAGATTTTTTTAAAAGAATGTACTGGTCACTTTTTTTCATCCAGTTACAAAAAATGGGGACTAGATTTTTTATTTTTTTTTTGATGCACCATAAAAGTGGTCCGTATGACTAATTTCTGAAAACATGAGCTCTTTGCTTATCAATGTTTGTTTAATGAGCAAATTAGTCTTTTGTTTGATCTTTTTCAGTCAATCGGTTGATACAGTTCACAAAACCAGTTTTGTTCATGAATTGAACTGATTTTGTTCTCGCATTCAACTCCATTAACAAGGTTCTCAAATTAGCAGCTTACTGGAGTGGATGATTATCAGTATCCGACTTCAATAACAACTTTTATAATTTTGAATGAATTGACTAATTTTGGTCTGTTTGACTTGGGATATAATGCTTATATGGACTTCTTTTATGATACTTTTGTGGTACTTTTGCATCTTTCTTGAAACTTGAATGCTTCAGTACCCATTCAAACGTTCTCTTTTGGTGTTACAAGGAAGAAAGTAAGTGACATGACGTGAGGGTGAATAAATGATGATAGAGTTAAAAATATCCCTTTTAAAATTCATTACCATCCCTGTCTTCTTCTTTTCTCCTCTCAGGACTTTGCCAAGGATCGCTATGGGATCTGCCCTATGGTCCAATCCCAGCAGAAACTGGGTCAGTGTCCTTCTCATCTTTAAGTTGAGATTTAGGAGGGCATCTTGCTCCCTCAGGAATAAGATAGACAGGTTTCCCTGTGCAAAATTTGCCGTAGAATGATAATTAGGAATGTCTTAGAGCTTAAGAGATAATCTAAAGCTTTCGGGATCTCCCTGACATCCCCTTCAGCTCTCCCTGATGTTCCTCCCCTCGCTGTCACACATAATAGTCTTGAATAACAGTATGAGATAAATCTCGGATGAGAAATTAGGGTGACATTACTCCCAACTGTCCGGCTTCGAGTTTTTAAGCTCTGCTGCTACAGAACAAAGTCGTCTCCCACCAGCATTGCTCTCGGGCAGAGATAGACTAAGCTTTCATGTGGGTGGATTCTGTATCAGCCAAAGCCCTGAGCACTTTCACTGGGGCTAAGCGGGACCGCCCCGTCTCCGCTGCCTCATAATAAAGTCATAATGTGAGTCAGCGGAGGCAGGGTGACACCGGGTCTGTCAAAACGGAGAAGAATTCACGTGATGGTCACCTTTCAGACGGGGCTTGTTATGTTTCATATTTATTAGCCCTCCTCCCGGTGGCTTTGTAATCCGAGTGAATGTCTTTGTGGGGATCTGTGTACAAGGGGGGAGGCCTGTCGTCTTTGATGTCTTTTCTCTGAGACTCTCACTCTCTCTCTCTCTCTCTCTCCTGGATGGAGGCAGACAGGGCGTTGGTGCGTGTCCAGGACCTGACACCTGAGAAGGCAGAACAGCAGATCTGGGTGCGCGCCAGAATTCACACCAGCAGAGCTAAAGGTAAACTCCTCCTTACTATTACACAAGCTCATCTGCTGCTGGAAGTGTTGCTCCATTCATTTCAACACGTGGAAGCTGCTCTTACTAAAGCTCAAGGGTTTCTTATTTGACATTACAGGCTATATTATTGCATTGCAGAATCCAAAAGAAAGACTTGGAACATACTGTTGTTACTAGTGTTGTCAAAAGTACCGACTTCGGTACCAAGTCGAAATTTTAAAAATGTGATACCAACATTTCCCCCTAGCATTTTGAGTGCTGTTGAGCAAATTCTTAAACACCTCTGATTGGCCACTGTGTTCACGCACTCAACAGATATGTCTGTGATGGGCTACAATGATCAACGCTTTAAAAACATGGTGTAAATAGACATATTTGACGCTCTTTACTAATCGCTTACACAGATACATACAAGAGCGTTTGAAAGTAGGTGTCTATCAGTGGATCCGTCTATCATCGAATATATTAGGGATCCGCTGATAGACGCCTGATTTCAAATGCTCCCGTGTGTATCTGTGTAAGCACTCGGTGAAGAGCGTCAAAGATGTCTATTTACAACATGTTTTTGAAGCATTAATTATTGTAATCAATCACAGACATATCTGTTGAACTCGTGAACACAATGGCCAATCAGAGGTGTTTAAGAATCCACTCAACCATGATAAAAATGCTAAGGGGAAATGCTGGTATCATCACATTTTTAAAATTTCAGTAGCGACTTGGTACCGAAGTCGGTACTTTTGACAACCCTAGCTGTTTCAGTACGCAGCATTTATACTGGGAAAGTTCAAAAGTCATATAATACCCGGATGACTTTGGGATACAGTCACATTTACCTATACAGCAAAATTCTGTGGTCCGAAATGCAGTCATCTGAATAGGAATCCACTTGATTTCGAATTTCAGATAAGGGAAATCATTTCTCCATGCAGATTTTGCATTGGATTAAATTTTGAAATTAAATTTGAACAGGTAAGTTCACACGACTACTGTGAAGCTGCTTAGCCTGGAAATGACCTCTGAGTAAGTGGTTCTTCATCCATTACTGCTGTTGATAATGAACAATGGACTTTCTTTGCCCACAACATTTTGTTAACATGACTTTCCTGCATTAACCAAAATATTCTCAAAATGCACTCGACCTTACATTCTTTGTGTGACAAATGAACAGGAAGTAATATTAGCCACTATTATGATCTCTGTATTGATTTATTACTTGAGCAGACTGCCAAGAATGAAGGTATTTTTACACAAAATTGAATTAACAATGCAAAAAATTTGATGACATGTTGCCACTCACAGAATAGAGTATTCAGTATATGCTGCACAGTATGTAGTATGCTAACATTTCATTTCGAACATACCCATTGTGTACAATTAACAAAATATTCTGTACACATGACCTACTATAATTGATAAAATGTGAAGTATGCAACAAGAGCACACTACATTGGCTTGTCATGCCACAGTGGAATGCACCCAAAATGTCCTTCCACTTTGAGAGTGGTAGTTTTAAACATGTTTTCCTAATTATTTGATCTGACTGGCAAAAGTTGCGATGTTTTAACAAAAAGATGGATTAAAAATGTGAAATATATGTATGTGTTTGAAACGTTTATTGTTGCATACTACTTCATATACTGTTTTTGTAGTATACAGTGTATATGTAATGCACAGTATGCAGTAAATTGTATGTTAGTATTCAACTTATGTTCCTCAATGCATGTTTTGCACATTTGCAAAATAATCATCATGATTTACTATGACCCAAAAAAAAAAAAAAAAAAAGTTCCAGGTTTTCAGTCCTGTAATTTTCCGTACCCATGATTAATACAGGTGATGAGGACCATGGGGGATATGGGTGCCCTCAACACATGCCTTATCTGTGCTAAATCTTTTATTTGGATGAATTGCAATGGTGATAAAGGCTTGTGAAAATAGTGGCCATTTTTACTACAAAACTGACAAACACTTCCTGTGGTTGTGTTTTTTTTAATGGTAAATTATGTTAATAGAAACTGTTTAGTTGAATCCTCAGCTTAAGTGAAACTTTGTGGCTTCCCCTGTCTGTCCCACATAATCCAAGTCTGAGGGGTCCACACGTACACGCCTGGTTTAAGAGTGCACTAATGAATAAACCATGTATTATGGCTATATCACTAACATTTCCTTCCAGGACAATTTCCATGTCAAGAGTCCTTTAACCTCCAGCTTTGCTCATTCTGTCAGTGTGCTCTGGGCTGAAGGATGTCCTTTAGCACAACAACATCCTGATTTGCTCTGGGATGAAGGGTCTGTTTTTAACTGTCTGTCAGGCTCTGAACACTGAGGAGGACTTCAAAGTGTCTGGGTGGTCTCTGATCTTGACCTAATCCGTGTCAGGTTTACACAAATCGGAGTTTGTTCACTCTCAAGGTGTCTGATTAGCAATTTGGTGACAAGTCAGAACTTTGCACATTGTGTCTTTTAAAGAGACGTCCAGTCTGTTGATAGCTGATTGGTGCCAGCAAATTTGGTGCTTTTTTTTAACTCCTCTGACTAGCGTTGAACCAGCCTGCTCTACAATAATCTCAGACCTAAATCATAGTTTGTTAGGTGTCTTTGACACAGTCTAAATATGATAATATTCTCTCAAGTAATTGGTTAATATTTATCGTTGATACACTCATTCTTGTAGTCCTGGTTTTGTAATCAGAAACCATCTACAAGTTTCTGTGAAGACACAAGCGGCATTTGCAATGCATATTATAATGTGATGTTGATCCCTTTGGGGACTGACTGGATTGTGAAAGTGTGCACATTATTGTTATGATACATTATTATGATATTATTAGTGGCGGTGTTTATTAATATTGCTCATACTTTGAACAATCCCCTAATATTAAGTATTAAACATTTATAGTGATAATTATATTATCATATCATATATTGTATCATATATCCGATACTATATCATATATCGTATATCGTGCATCTCATATCATATATCATATCATATCATATACCATACCATACCATACCATATATCATATCATATTATAATTGAATATTATATTATATTATTTTATTTTATATTTTATATTATTTAATATTAAAATATTATATTTTATAATATAATTTATTTTATTTTATATTATATTTTATATTAATTATATTTCAAAAGTCAAGTTTTTTATGCTCACCAAGGCTGCATTTATTTGATAAAAAAAATAAACTAAAACAGTAATACTGTGAAATACTATCACAATTTAAAATGAAAAATAAAAATATATTTTAAAAAGTAATTTATTCCTGTGATGGCATCATTACTACAGTCTTCAGTGTCACATGATCCTTCAGAAATCATTCTAATATGCTGATTTGGAGCTCAGAGACATTTTTTTTTTATTATTATCAATGTTGAAAACAGTTGAGCTGCTTAATGTTTTTGTGTAAACTGTGATACATTTTTTTCATGATTTTTTTGATGAATAGAAAGTTCGAAAGAACAGCATTTATTTGTAATACTAATCTTTTGTAACATTATAAAGGTCATTTTTGATCAATTTAATGCATCCTTGCTGAATAAAAGTATTAATTTCTTTCAAAAAAACCCAAAAGATTTGAACAGTAGTGTATGTTATGTTATATTAGTGGGCTCTTTGTCCTGGACAGTAACAACCACCCTGGTTTTAAGGCACGTGAGGTATGTTTACTGACAGGTTGTTTTTCCTCTAGGGAAACAGTGCTTCTTGGTCCTGCGTCACCAGCAGTCTACCGTGCAGGCCCTGCTCGCCGTGGGAGACCGTGCGAGCAAGCAGATGGTCAAGTTTGCAGCTAAGTGAGTATAGGCTACGTTTCCTGTCAAACAATGGTGGGAAAAGTGAAGTCCTGGCGACTCATTCCATTTTGCCATGTTAAGTGGTGATCGATAAAGTTTCACTTCAGAACAAAAGCTCCATTTTTGCAGTTGGAAACAGCTTTCCCTCAACATCGTAATGGGTCGTTCCCCTTAAAACAACAAACAGTAGATACATCAGAGAGACAGACATCTACTTAAAAGTCTGGCCTGAATGAATGACTCTGGGTTTGGGGTCAAATAGAGGATTGTGGGACAATAGGACCAACATTCAGACCAACAACACTGAAACCCTTTGCTTCATACAATGTGGCGATTGAGGTGCCATTTAGTTTCTTATTTATTATTGATTCATTCTGAATGTATGGAAATGTGAATGTTTGAAAATGTTTCATCAGATAGTAAGCTTTCATGACTATATGATAGATAAGGCTTGTTCACTTTGTTTTCAAGTCCACTTCCAGTCTTTTAAGAGGGTCAGAGGGTTTGTTGCTTAACCGTGCTTAACATCCTCTGTTTGCTCACGCAGCATTGAATGGAGGCTAAACTCTATTCACATTATCAGTCATGAATTAGGAAGGGTGTTGTGGTCTGGGGAGTTCCTTTCCAGTTCCTTACACTGTTGATCTTGTTTCCCTTTTGCTTGCATTTTAATTTAACAGTTCTTGAGTCAAAGGGTCCTGGTTAATATCTGTGCACTTGGTTGATTCTTATCTAACTGAAAGATTTCACCTCAGCAGAAATCTTAGATGAGTGTTTCCCCACACTCGCAGGTCACTGGAGCAGGTTTTGTGTTCTGTAGAGAAACTTCCTCTCTCTTTGAATTACGTAAATGTTAGTGGAGTAACATAACAGTTATGTTGGAGAGTTTCAGTTAGGGGATGTTAAAGAAATAATCTTGTTGCAACATAACATGCTTTTTTTTTTTTGACTATATTGTTGCATTATGCTTAACACACCCAAATTGTTCTATTAGATACCTCATTAATTTATGTACCTATTAATAAACCTATTTTAGACTACCAGAATTATCTAAAACAACGATGTGGCATAATTTAAAGTAATGTAGATCAATATTAGCTGCTATAAGCTTACGCTAGGATGCACATTCCCCGTCTACCTGGAATTCTGTTTGAGATCAAGCTCACATTTCCTAAAGCTTGTTCATTATTCAGCTTTTTGAAAGTAAAATTGCAAAAAAATATCATGCAAGTTTGAATATTGCAGGGTGAAGAATAAAACCCATTGTAAAATACATAGTTCTGACTAAAATCTAATTGGGTGAGTCATGTTTAAACTTTTTTCAATTTATTGATTTTTTTAAATGATATTTTATGTTACTTGTCAGGGGCTGTTTACACGACACTGTTTTCAACTAAAAACGGAAAACTTTTTATGAGTTTTGGCCGTTCATTTACACGACAACAGCATTTTGGTGGCCTGAAAACACAAAACTTTTGAAAACAGGTTTCAATGTGCAAGTATTTGAAAACGATAGCATTGTCATCTCCGTGTAAACTGCAAACACACGAATCTGTGAAAGCGGTGACGTCATGCACATGCGTATTACATGTTTAGTCTATCCACCTTATTTTTCAAAGTGTTTTCTGCGAGACTTCCGATTTATTAGCCGCTATAGGGAAATAACGAAAAGAATATCAAAGTGCAGTAAACTCTAAAAAAAAAAAATAAAAAAATAAGGTGCTCTGTATAAGAATGCGTATGCGCAGGCGCGTAGTCTTTCTTTACAAAGTGACATCGCCAACTACTTGTCTGGCATGCGTAATACAGCGTTTTTAGTCATTTTCGCGGATCCGTGTGAACGGGGATAATTTTGATAATGTCATCTGTACAAAGAAAAAACTTTTCCGTTTTTTTTACATCGTTGTCATGTAAACGTACCCTCAGAATGTATTCATTTAAATTATTTATTTATTTAATGTTGTTGTTTTTTAATGTTGATGTTTTATATTTCCATTTTGGTCATTTTCTAAAAGCAACAGAGATGTGTTTCATTGATTTTTACCATGGTTAAGGGTTATTTTCACATCTCTTACCATGGTAAAATCACTGTAACTTGCATTTTCTCATAGCTTTTATTATTATTATTATTATTATTATGATTTTAGAAAAATTTGTTTTATGCCTTTGCTGAAAAATATCATGCAAGTTTAAATATCACAGGATGAAGATTAAAACCTATTATAAAATCCATAATTTTGAATTTCAAATCAGTTTTTACAGGTCAAAGAAATATTTTTAAACCTGCCAAATTAAACTCATTGAATTTTTATATTATGTTTTATATTCTGTTTATTTATTGTAAATATTTATATTTAAATAATATGTTTTCTAAAAGAAATCATCAACTTGGATGCATTACAGTGCACATTACATGGTTATTTTCACATCCTTTTACCATGGTAGATTTTATTATGCCTTTGTATGTATTGAAATTGGTCTTGGATACAAACCGATCTATAGAGCCACTCAGTGCTGATGTCCACAGTAATTTTACATGCTTCTTTACATGACTTCACCTCCTGTGCATGCCATATCTCTGTATAGTAAGATTATTAAGCATTGCTTCCTGAACATAGGATGCTCCAGACTGATTAGAGTTTCCTACCACCTCAAACGCTACAGACAAGCACCATGTGCTTTGGAGCGCAGTTCCCCCTAGCTGATGGTCAGTGGGTCAGTGGATGTGTAGTCTTCATCACTGAAACACTCACTCATCAGCTCTCTATCATAATTATTAGTGGTGCTTGCTAAGCTTCTTCAGCAAATTTTGTTGTTTGAAAAAGCATATGAGCACAATCAGAGGGCAGGTCAACACACTTGCTCCCTGTGTAATCCTCTCTTTATAACCACCTCTCCCTTCAGGCCAGTGTCCTTTCAATACACGAGCACTAATGCAGAGCCTATCATGGGCGGCTTAGTGTTCAGTAACCAGACTTAATCATGGCTTATGAAGAGTGTCTGTATGGAGATTGTTTGAGAGAGCTGTGTGAGCAGAACTGATCCCAGAGCGATGTGGCCGCTCTCTGAGCAGCATCTGGCAGGGACTGGCGCATCTCATTCTCACTCTCTCTGGTCTCTCATTACTCCTTTGTAATGACTAGAGCTGAAGGTTGCAATCTCAATTTGTGCTGTCTGCTTTTCAAGCAGACATTTGGCTGTCGTCTTTACGTTTGACCTTAGAGAGGCGACATGGCTTAGGCTTGCCAATCTAATATTGTTTCACTAAAAGGAGTAGGTCATCCAAAATTAAAGTGGTCAATTACTCACCCTCATGTCGTTCCAGAACGGTTTGACATTATTTTTCATTTTTTTGACAGATCTTAAATGATAGTTCAAAGTGACCGTGTCTGTCAAGCTTTAAAAATATTGTGTTCCACTGAAAAAATAATGCTTAACATTCATTTGGAATGAGAAGAGGTTATGTAAATGATGTAATTTTCATTTTTAGGTGAATGTTTTTGCAGTATTTGTGGTGGTGGGAAACCTGTGGCCTTTCGGTTTGTGATGCAAAGAACTTAAAATACATATGGTTTCACCAGAGTAAAAGTGATGTGGTTTGTCTTCACAACAGCAATGTTTGTTTGAACTGTGAAAAGGAGAACTGCGTTTACCACGTGAGAGAAAAAGTTTGAAACAAAATACAGTTGCAAAGGTACTGTTGCCTAACATGATCTCATGAGTTTCCGTGAAGTTGTTTTGCAGTTTTTGTTTCACATGTGCTATTCTGAACGTTGATGAAAAACACCTAAGTTTTGTTTTAAAGTGAAATGGTTTTGTTGCAGATCAATATCATTAAGTCTTAAAGTGTTAGTTCACCCAAAAATGAAATTTCTGTCATTAAGTACTCACCCTCATTTCGTTCCACACATGTAAGACCTTCTTTCATCTTCGTAACACAAATTAAGATATTTTTGATGAAATCCGAGGGTATCTGAACCACACATAGGCAGCAACGTCATTGTACCTTTTGAGGTCCAGAAAAGTAGTAAAAACATGGTTAAAATAGACAGCGTGACTAAAGTGGTTCAACCGTAATGTTATGAAGTGACGAGAATACTTTTTGTGCGCAAAAACAAAACAAAAATAACGACTTCATTCAACAATTTGAGCCGTTGTCATACGTAGTGAACTCAGTGCAGGCTTCCGTGTTTACGTCCGAACGCCAACTCATTATTGGCTGTCAGCATCACATGCATGCGTCGTGGTGCTCACGTGTTCAGCTTCGGCCAATAACGAGTCGGCGTTCTGACGTAAACACGGAAGCCTGTTTGTCTCATGTCATGTCAGCTGTTCAAATGCATTTTTTCCCTTCATCCTCCTGTATTTTTCCATTCACAGCCTCACGAAGGAGAGCATCATTGATGTGGAGGCTGTGGTGAAGAAGGTGGAGCAGAAGATCGAGAGCTGTTCTCAACAGGATGTAGAGCTCCATGTTGAGAGGGTACAGATCAAAGATTCATCTCTATTACTCGATTACGAGAACACATCTGATTGTTCTCTGTAAATATTGAGAGTCTAAATGGAAATGATGCTCATCATGGAACAGGGCTTAAAAACGAAAAAAAAAAAAAAAAAAAAAAAAATAAATCGTTTCACTCCGAGCAGAATCAGTATTTTAACGTTTCTGTTCCAGCGTTCCTTCTGTATTATTAACGTTCCGAAACCGGTTTGTTTAGACTTTTTTTTTTTTTTTTTTTTTTTTTTTTTTGCATGTACCCTACTTAATAATAATAATAATAATAATAATACGTACAGCATTTTATTTATTAAAAAACAAAGAGAGTATTTGCCGTCTTAGCCAATAGGCCTACAATTATATTTTATAGGCTAACAAGATTCTGTCCAAATGTAAACCTATTAAACGAAAGGAAAAACTATCAACGGTTTATAAAGGATTTTTTCAAGATATATTAAAATGTTTGTTGCATGGTTAAAAATACCGACGCTATTCCTGAGAGGAAAAAAGATATGTCGCGTATACGTCGCATTTTATTATTACATTCAGAAATAATGTAATTTATCGGTAAATAAAATAAAATGTTTACAAATAGCCTAGCCTATATATAATATAATTATAATGTTTGTAAACATAAATTATGAACAAAACTGCCCTATTTTATTTTACCACAAAACCCCTAAAGTTAACAGATGGCCTATTCAGGCAAAATAAACGTCAAGCCAAAACGAATTTTTTAAAAAAAATTCTCTTTTCTTTTTTAACGCCATTCCAGCTTCTATTGCTATATTCAAGGCGAGAAACAGGTTTATTTATTAGAAATAAAACTAAATGAGATGCTAAACGAATTAATTTAAAGTGAATCTGAAGCCTACCTTTCTGATTCGGCACTGTTTCCATTTTCGAGACGAATGCTAAACTATTATTTATTATGTAAGCTTTGTACTTCACTCGCATTATCGACGTCATCCTTCACATAGCACAGTCAGGCGGTGGTCACAGGTGGTAAACGGCAGATTGTATTGAGCAGTGGAACGTTTTATATGTTTGGTTGATTATATTTTATTTTAATTATTTAACAGGCTGCGATATCAAGTAAGCAATGCAAGAATTTGTGTGCACGCCCGTGAGGCGCCGGCGCGACCACTGGATTTTTTTTTTTTCCTTCTAAGACAGTAAACTATACTCCGTAATTTATGGTCATACAGGTGAAAGCAAGACATAATTCATACATTTACAAAAGACACTTAAATAACGAAAACAAGCAGAATGTCTGTTTCCTTTCCTAGTTCTTTGGAGTGCGCCACAATGAACCACTTTCGTTTTGTTAATCTGTAGACCTAATTATATAGTGAAATATCGCGTAGCCTATAGGCTTAAATATTCCCTTTTATTGTATATGTGTTTTGTAGGCCTATAGTTTTATTCTGTTTTCTCCGTTCACAGAAGCGCTGCATGTGCGTGATGTGGCGTTGTGTGAACTCATGTTCTACATATCCTGCAATTTTCGCTGGTTTCAAAACGCAAAACAAGCTGCATATTAGCCTACTTGACATTCATTTTCACTTAAATGTAGGCCTAATGCTTGACGGTTGGTGACATATATCATCGGAAAAACTAATGCCAGGGCATTGCCATTGTGACTTACAACCTATGATGACTTGACAGCTGAGCATGAGCGCGTCAGCGCGGCGTTTCACTCACTATAGAGCCTGAACGCGGGCATTTCACACACTTTGGATGCGTCAGCGTCACATTTGCATAGGCTGTACTATTTGAATTCGTGATTGGTTGACTGTCAAATCAAAATATTAAATAGAACGAAAAAATAATGTTATTAACCAGTTAATGGCGGTCTTGTATTACAGCTGCAATTATAACTTAAAATCTTTTTCTATGTCTTTGTACTAGATCTTTGTGATCAGCCAGTCTGAGGCCAGACTTCCCCTTCAGCTGGAGGACGCTGTCAGGCCTGAGGGAGAAGGAGATGAGGTGAGAAATGGAGGGTTGAGAAAGTTGAAATGTGGGTGATGAGTCAAGAACAAAACCCAAATGAAAGCTTAAAATGTTAAACAGTTCTCTCAGTTCAGTGTTACAATAATCCAGAGTCCAAGTTCAGTTAGACATGTTGAGATAAAAGAGGATGTTTTCTCACTACTTCTGTTTGTTTTTGTTTGTTATGAATGAAATGCAAGCATTGCATTGTGGTATATTGCATTCCTTGCAGTGGAAAGCCCAAAGTATACTTGTTGTGCATTGTCAAATGCGTAGCCTTTCAAAGTATGCTCCATTTGATAGCATACGTGAACAGAGGCAGTTGACACAGAAGTGCTCTAGAAAGTTTCATCTTTGTCCAGTGTCTGCGCTATTTTTCTCCAGAAGTTATGACCGATAAAATGTCTTCATATTCTTTTAAACTAAAGTTGCGGCTATCTCATAACCGCCTCACACAAGTGCTTGTCGATGCAGGTGTCTGTTGCTGTTGCTGCAGTCTCTGGTATTTTGTTGTTGTTCTATCTCTTTAGTTTCATTTTCTACTGTGAAACAACGGCCCGGGCCAATGCCATCTTGTGAAACAACTGATTAGTGCAAATTCAATTCAGATCGGGTGGTGTGCATACACACTGTACGAGGACCCTCGCGGATGCCTAAAAAATTTGGGCTTAAGCTGTTGTGTACTTATCATAGCAAATGCAGTCATTCAGGCATACCATGCTTTCAGAAAATTTGCATACTGTGGACAGTATACATACTACACACTACAGAAATGGCTATTCCGAACATATCTTCTATCTCTGATGTCAGACAGTTGATGGTGTTTATGTAGTAAGACAAAACCAGCTGCAGTTGCTGTCCAGGTGTTCTCTGCAGGGATTCCACAACGTCAGTCAGACAGAGCATCTGCCGCCTCATTACGCCTGTGTCTTATCGGCCCGGTCTGAGAATGAGTAGTCTGTTGATCAGTTTTCAGCTCCTACAGGCTTTATGAAGGAAAGATAACTTTGGAGCCATGGGGCAGCCTCTGCAAGAGAAACTATTTGAACCTAATTTCATATATATATACTACTGGGTATATATACTACTGGGTTGGTTTGAGTCTATTATGCTCACCAAGGCTGCATTTATTTGACCAAAAATACAGTAAAAACAGTAACATTCTAAAACATTATTACAATTTAAAATGACTTCTTTCTGTCTTTTATATATTTTAAAATATTTGATTCTTGTGATGTCAAAGTTGAATTTTCAGCATCATTACTCCAATCTTCAGTGTCACATGATCCTTCAGAAATCATTCTAATATGCTGATTTGCTGCTCAAGAAACATTTCTTACTATTATCAATATTGAAAACAGTTGAGTAGCTTAATATTTTTGTGGACACCATAATTCTTTTCAGGATTCTTTGAAGAATATAAACTTCAAAAGAACAATTTAATTTGATTAGAAGTCTTTTGTAACATTATAAATGTCCTTGTGGAATAAAAGTATTCATTTCTTTCAAAAAAAAAAAAAAATCTTACTGACTTTTGAATGGCATTGTACATAATACCTGCATAATTTTCAGCTTGTTGCAAACTTTATTTTTGTAAATTTAAGTATAAAAGTATAAAGAAAAAAATAAAGTTCAATGAAAAATATAAATAGGTTATTTCAAGCAAAATTAAATAAAAAAATGATTTTTTTATCACAAATGTTGGCATGGCAAGTGCAAATTAGTCTGGCAGAAAAAAATCCTTATTGTTGAGCCCTAATGGAAGAATCATATCGGTTTGGAATGACGTGATTTTGGACCAATCAGATTTATTTTTGAACTGTCAACAGAATGTCGAAGAAATTCTTTTTGAGTAATAGTGACCTTTTCTATTTTTCTTTCAGGAAGGAAGAGCCACTGTCAATCAGGACACCAGACTGGACAACAGAGTTATCGATTTGAGGGTAAGCCCATCTCCATCTCTCATTTTTTAATTTAAGTAAATGTCTGTCCCGAGGGGTCAGGGTCGATTAACATGGCCCTGTAATTATATTATGGCTCAAGTGATTGGCTTAAAACAGCTCGGGTGATTGGTGATTGGCCCTTCACCAGCCTAGCAAATGCCTGTAGGTGTCTTCAGCTTTGGCTGTGGCTAGATTTAACAGATCAATGTAATTTTCATCTTGCAGTCAGATTTGAAAACACAGATGTTAAAGGGTTAGTTCACCCAAAAATGAAATTTCTGTCATTAATTACTCACTCATGTCGTTCCACACCCGTAAGACCTTCGTTCATCTTCGGAACACAAATTAAGATATTTTTGTTGAAATCCGAGAGGTTTCTGTTTGATCCCCAAGAGAAAGCCATGTAATTACCACATTCAGGGTCCAGAAAAGTAGTAAAAACATTGTTAAAATAGTCCCCTTGACTACAGTGGTTCAACCTTATAGGGTTAGTTCACCCAAAAATGAAAATTCTGTCATTAATTACTCACCCTTATGTCGTTCCAAACACGTAAGACCTTCATTCATCTTCGGAACACAAATTAGGATATTTTTGATGAAATCCTTGAGCTATCTGGCCTCTGATAGACTGTAACACAATTACCACTTTCAAGGCCAAGAAAGGTAGTAAAGACATCGTTAAAATAGTCCATGTGACTACAGTGGTTCAACCTTAATGTTATGAAGCGACGATAATACTTTTTGTGCACAAAAGAACAAAAATAACGACTTTATTCAACAATTTCTTCTCTTCCATGTCAGTCTCCTACGCAGTTGATGTTGTACTTCCGTGTTCTACGTCAGAACGCTGACTCCCCACTTTATTGTAGTCTATATTTTTTTTATCAGTTTTATTCTGATAAACATGACACAATATAACATTAATATTATATGAAGCGAGTTTTTACTATTATAAAACATGGATTTGTGAGCATAAGCAGAACTAAAGGTACCCAAATAAACATGTCATTGTCATTGGTGAATCCGGCCAATTGTGAAACAACTGTATCATCATCAGAGCTTGTGTAGCCGCTCTGGAGAAACTGCAATGACTGAACCAGCTGACTGCTTTCATATCGCTCTTGCGGTATGATGGCATATGTCAAGTGGCATCAGTACCACCACAAATTTCTAACTGGCATGCACTGTTTCAAGTCAGACCTCCATAGTCTGTCCTCCCTGACTTCCTGACATTGTGAAATGTGAACAAAGCGATAAGGTTCTGAAATAAAGGAGAATCCCAAATGAGCCTATTGTTCAGATTTATGAAGCCCTGATAATGTGGTTGTAGGACTCGGGTGCTGTGATTGGTCGCCTGTGCTTTGTGAGAACACCTGTTTCTGAGACAATGTGTCTGTGTGCTTTCACACTTTGATTTTAGTGAACAGTAAAGCAGTAAACGGTTTCCAGAGGTGGCAGGCTTAGCTCTAACCTTATGAAAGGCCTCCGTGTCACACACCCACACACACTATGCTTTTTTTTTTCACACACCAAATGAGACTGAAATCTGGCAGTGTTATAGGACTGTCACAGTGCACCTAGCTCTGAGAGAGCGGCTCTTTTTTAAGATCTTCCAGAAAGTGAAGGCAGAAATCTGAGAGTGTGAAGCGGGGGAGTCAAACCACAGGACAACAGCCTTTTGCGCCTCTTCGGTTTTCACTGCAGCCTTGTGAACACTAAGGTGACGCACGCAGTTCTTTTCTCCACGCCTACAGTGAGAAACGTGTGAGGACGCCAACTGAAGCCTGCATGTTTACACACTCCACTGATAACAGCTTTGCATGTTAACTGTACAACTGCTTAACTTCACAGACTAATTACTAAATGTCCTGGCAGCGTATCCCCGGGGTCGAGTTATCATGATCTGCGTTAAGAATATAGACAGACTGTCTTAATATGTTGACTCTTTGATATTTATTAGCAGATTTATAAGAGGAAGTCCTATTGTCCTGTTTATATTACATTTATTGCATGATATTAAAGTCATAAATTACTACATAATAACTGTTATTTAAAAAAAACAAAAAAACATTTAGTTCTTGCAGAAATATCAGGGAATGTTAAAATGTTTATAGTAAATTTAAAT
Source organism: Mylopharyngodon piceus (assembly GCA_039654765.1). Taxonomy (NCBI): domain Eukaryota; kingdom Metazoa; phylum Chordata; class Actinopteri; order Cypriniformes; family Xenocyprididae; genus Mylopharyngodon; species Mylopharyngodon piceus. Next base: position 22,189,202 of record CM077441.1, read on the forward strand.
CTTTCTATTTACAGCTATATTTAATTGCTAGAAATTTGCTGTTAGTGAGTGCAAATCTCTATTTAATGATTTTTAAAACTTCTCAAATTCATTAGTCAAAAGTTGTAGGAACCCATTTCCAAGTTATAAGCCACTAATGATAATATGCACTTTTTTCCTGTTCCAAAACCAAAGCTGTCTACCTAGATGTGAAAGTTTTCCAAAAGAAAGGCAGCAAAACTATGTTGCTTGTTTTGAACAAATTCTAGATATCTAGATATCTTGTTTTGAACAAATTCTAAAGCAGAAACACATTTATTTTTTTGCGAAGAGAGCGATGCATTGTGACAAGCTCAAAGGGAAAAAAATAATCCACGATTACAGATGAGAAATATCAGTTATAAATATACACTGTTCAAAAGTTTGGGGTAATACCATTCAGCAAGGATGGAATAATTTATTTAAAACTGACAATAAAAATTATATTTTAAATAAATGCTGGTCTTTTGAACTTTTCCATTCCTTTTTTAAAGAATACAGAAGAAAATCACTTTTTTCCACTAAACTATTCAGCAGCACTACTGTTTTCAACATTGATAATAATAAGAAATGTTTCTTGAGCAGCAAATCAGCATATTAGAATGATTTCTGAAGGATCATGTGACACTGAAGACTGGAGTAATTATGCTGAAAATTCAGCTTTTTTTTGTTTGTTTGTTTTTTGTTTTTTTTATGAAATCGACTTCTTGCAAAGACAATATAAAATCTTACCAACCCCAGACTTTTGAACTGTAGTGTACTTATTTTCAGTACTGAAACTAATCATAGTTAAATAAGTTTTGCCTAATTAATAATCACCTATTTTACCCATTGTCTGTGCCTGCTGTGTAGTTATTGTATTTATTACCCTTTATTACCCAAACAACGTTAACCTCAAACTAAAGTTCGCCAACCTTCTAGATAAACACCCTTTTACAGTAAGAACAACTCTTATCTGCTTGAAGACCAAATACTCTAAAACTGTTTGTCAAGTTTGCATGTCAATATTAGATTTAAAATCCGCAATAAAAACTGACAGTAATTGTATCATAAATTTAGCCTCTTCAACTGAACTCATGCTAAAATAGCAGTTTTTTGATTCCAGTCCAGCTAATGCACAAGCATGTTAGATCTGTTTGCAGAGCTGCTGCTTTTTAAATCAATTCCATTTCATTAGGAAGCTCATTTGGAAGGTGGCTGTCTATGTAGGCAGTACACTGCAAGGCTGCTCACTTGGTTTTGGGAGAGAACTAACTTATGTGTTACTTACAAGTATAAAATTCCCCTTAGGGAGTTTTAGAGGTTTATAATGTGGTCATAATGAGGTTGAAACTACAAACATGCAACCAGGATAGATCTGATTGATTTAAATCTCTAAAGAAATCTTAATGTTACTATCACATAATAAATTCTTGCCTGCAAAAGCGAGTCTGTCCTAACTGAATCAAATCCAATAAACTAGAGCCTTGAAATATTGATATAGAAGCTGATTGTTTCTCTAGGATTTATGCAAGCTCTGTAAGTCATAAAGAATCGGAAATGTGGCCCATATCACGGGTCATCAGGGAGTCATCTGATTCATGGAAAATTCAGGCTGAGAAAGCTTTTTTTGCCCGAGACCAAAGGATTCAGGAGGCTTGATTGTTGCTGAAGATTGATTTTGCAAGTACTGTGTCCCTTTGGTACTGTGAAGAGGACCTAATTTATTTGTATCTCTAAACAAAATGACCGAAATGTATTATGTTGCCAGTGAGATTTTATTATAACATAATAAAAAGAGGTCTTCTGAGATCTAGCGTCATGTTTTCTCCAGAACTTGTGCAGAAATACTTGCAAAGTCTTTGCAGTGCAAAGTGAAAGGTAGATGGTTCAACATTGCATAATAAGAGAAGTGCTGATATCAGTCCCTGGCACACCCAAATAAGCAGGTTACATAACATGTTTGCTAACCCATACGTCTTCCCTCACAGACCACGACCAGCCAGGCCATCTTCCGGCTGCAGTCGGGCGTATGTCAGCTCTTCAGAGACACGCTCATCAACAAGGGCTTTGTGGAGATTCAGACCCCTAAGATCATCTCTGGTACGACCATCTCCAAGTACACTTCTTCTCTCTCCTTTTGTTCACATCTTTCTTCATAATTTTGGAGAGAGAGAGGAATATTCTCAGTCAACATTGGCCTAAGCATGGTACTGAGGAGCCATCAATGGTCTTACCTGTAATTTATAGACTTATTGTAACAAATGCTACAGTTACAAGAACTATGTTAGATTTTCATAATGCCAAGTACAAGTTAGAATCAAGAGCCATGTGTAAAATTTGTTCTAATGATGACTGATAGGAAAAACCTGGCCTTCTGATATTCTAAGCGATGACATAGACAAAATCATTAAGAGCCTAATGAACTGTTAAGGAGTAGGAAATAAACAATTTCAATATAAGAGCATGTTAAGTAAATTTAGTTTGGCTTCCCATGGCACTTTTTAATTAGAACATTCAGTCAAACTAATTAGGTTCCAGGTGCTTAAATAATATCAAATACATCATATATCCTATGTAAGCAAGTCAATTTTAAATATAGCTGCAAAGCAGCAATGACGGGCCCAAGCCCCGGTGGCTTCAGGGCAATTGTGCATGATGGGCAATATGCATTTAAACTGAGTAAATGTAAAAGAATTATGTCAAGATATGACTCTTCCTGTTTCCCCTTTTTGTCATTAACACTGTTTAAGATATCCAATATCCTTTCACAATTTAACATCTTCCATGTCTTGCCACCACGTTCAGAAAGTTTGGTGTGAATCGTATGAATCCCGTAAGAGGAGTAGTTAAAAATTAAGAGCCTGATTATTAAAAAAAAAAAAAAAATCACATTCAAACCTAAATATCTGACTTCCTATTGGTCTGAGCTAATGACTGTAAATTAGAAAGTTCTCCTGTTCAATAAGAACAATATATGTACCGAGTTTGGTGACTGTAGGTAAAACTAATCCCCCGCTTTTATCAAAAGGTGGGGCTGCAGAGCTCCCTCTCCATGCCTGTTTCTAAGGCTTAGCCCATGTGTACTTGCTGAGCGCTCTGATGTTTGTGTCGAGTTTCATGTAATTTGAAGCATGCTAAGAGCCTCAAAAACACTCAAGAATATTATTAAAGTTTGATGCATTGCCATGGCAACAGTATTTAAGATATCAAAAATCCTTTCGCAGGTCTACATCTGCCGTGTTTTGACATTATACTGATGAAAGTGAATCGGATAAAAATGAGAGGGCGATTTCAAAGCATTTTGACTAAGCTATTATTTTATACTCATCAAAACTTTCCCACATCTGAAACAACTTTTCTGCTGAAGGCATATACGGCATATTAAACGTGTTCAATCAGCACAATATAAAAATTTGCCCTATCTTTTTTCTAAATGCATGTTATTAATCTTATAGTGAACGATTCATCAATTCATATTTTTTTTTGATCTCGCATTTTTTAATAAAATATCTTAACTCAATATTCTGGTGAAACGACAGACTTCTCTGACGAATACTGGACTTCTCCAATCATTTAGTGTGCTTAAGTCCCGCCCCTTTCTTACAATCTTCTGTAAGCTTGCATTTAGATCTGCCTCCATCCAATCAACAACCGATGGATAGAACCAAGTCCCCTCACTACTTTTTTTTTTCTTTTTCGATAATCTATTTTATTCTAATGTACTTCACAATAAGGAAGAAAAGATCTGTCGCTACTTTCATTACATCGTGGCTTTAACCTCACAGAGCATCTGAGATGACATAAGGCGAACAATCTTGTCTCCGTGTTCACGCTGGAGTATCTGTATTCAAGACGGCAGGGACAGAGTAGCACAGGTCTTATCTCTGTCCTCACACACTGAGCCTTCTGAATGATTTCCTGCTCATGCTGTCCAACTTAGTTTATTGTTCTTTCTCTGCACCTTCAGTCTCTAAAAATTTCAATTTCAAGGATTGATACTTTTTCATTTTCTGAGGTAAAAAAAAGTCAGCGACACTGTCAAAACAGTAGCTGAAGAAAAAGTGGTGTTTATTAAGGAGATATGTCTCCAGTCACTGATAGGGTGCCATGTTAGCACTCTTGAAATGGTGGGTACACCGAGTGCTATTGGATATGCTGGGATTCATGAGCGTGGCTGTCTTTGTGAAGAGTTCAGGGCCTCTTTCTTTTGACTTGACTCAAAACTGTGCAAATTGATTGCTTTCTCAGCTCTTACAAACACAGTTCACCCCAAAAAAATCTCTTATATTATGTTACAAAAGGTTCCCATTTCAGATATATACTGATCTTTTGAACTTATCTTCATCAAAGAATTCTGAAAAAAAAAAATTTGTTTCCACAAAAATATTAAGCAGCACAACTGTTTTCAGCAGTGAGAATGATAAGAAATGTTTCTTGAGCAGTAAATCATCATATTAGAATGATTTCTGAAGGATCATGTGACACTGAAGACTGGAGTAATGATGCTGAAAATTCAACTTTGCCATCATAGAAATAAAATATATATGGATATATGGAAGCCTGTTTTTGCCTTAAAAAATAAAGGATTAAATATAATTGTGAGAACAAATTTTGAGATATAAAGTCAAAGTTGCATTTTTATTTATTTCTTTTTACTTTGGGGTACAAAGGGGCTTCTAATTTAATGGTATAATGAAAAATCATATTTTGGAATGACATGAAGTGAATACTTTTTACTTTATTTGGAACCATTCCTTTTAAAAATGTCAAATAAAACAAACCACACAAAATATAACAACTTGTTTGTAATAAAAATGTAAAAAGAAATGATTCATTGCTTGTTTAACAGGATATTGTCCTTAGATGCTGAAAGTTTAGTGCAGAAATGAAGGTGCTCAACTCCTTCAACTGCCCTTAAATATGCTTCTTTTTTAGTCCACCAATGATTTTAAAGTCTGTGTATTGCGTCAGTTAAGGTCTCAGTGGTGTTACAACACTTTCCCTTAACAAACCCCCTGTTCTGTTTATGTGGTTTTCGCTGTTAAGGAAAACAGTTTCTTTCGTTTCCTCTGCACCCTGACCGGCCAATCAGAATGCATCTCTATGACGCATTTCGAATTTAAACTTTGCCGCCTTTGGTGTAATCTGCCACCCGCAACAGATCAACATTGTGTTCTTTCTTTAAAACCGCATGACATCCGGTGCACACACCCAAATGTACGTGCCCTATAGAACATCATGCTCATATTTACCATACTTGCCATGAGAATTATCATTTCACGTTTGTGGACAAAATGTTACCCATGACTACGGTACAAATGTTTTTGTGTGTTTTTAACAGCTGCCAGTGAGGGTGGTGCAAATGTCTTCACCGTCTCGTACTTCAAGACCAGTGCGTACCTGGCCCAGTCCCCTCAGCTCTACAAGCAAATGTGCATTTGTGCTGACTTTGACAAAGTCTTCTGTGTCGGACCAGGTAAATCATGAAAATGCCTCCTGTCTCTTATTTTTCTTCTATATCCTGTTCCCATCTTCAGGTCATCTTTAAAGTGGACAGTAAGAATCCACTGAACATCCAGAGACAATCACAGACAGTAGCCTAAAAAGTATCTGGCCACTGTATTTGTATATCTATCTGTAGAGGTCACCTTCACCAGTATCTCTTCCCTGCCAGTATGCAGATCAGGACATACTGCAGGATAAATAGACGGATTGTGCTCTTGGTGCTTTTGGCGGGCACCGAAATCCCTCCTGTGCAACTCACTGAATAGAGCAAGAATATCAAACACTTTCAGCAGAGTCATGGGACATAGACTTCAGAAAAATACAGCTCATCAGGGACCTCTGCTGATGGGAAGTCACACTGTAGAAACAGCATAAGTGCTTTTTTTGTAGACCTGGGAATATTCAAAACAAGTGCATTAGTCTGATTTTTGGGCAAGAGTGACACTGTTTTTTGACACTGAAATGTGAACATCTGTGTTTTACAAATGTAACTACTACTAATATTGCTAGGCAGTGTTATTTTAGTATTATTTATATACTATTATAGTATTTTGAATTATTTTTTGTTTAATTTAGTCATTTTGTTATGTGCTTTTGACATTTTTAACAGTTTTTTTTTATTTTTCTATTTAGCGTTTCTATTTATTTTTAGTTTTTAGTACAGTAATTTAAGAACTTCAACTTATTTTATTTCAGAATTTCTAATTTAGTTTACTATAGATTTTCATATTAGTATTTGTTTTATTTTATTTAAGCATTATTTAAATGAAAGAGAACTTTTTTTTAATAGTTTTGTGTTTTGTTAACTGTACCAACACTGCAACAAAGTATTGCATAGTCAGCTGGAAACAAATTGCAATGTGTTTAAAATCATGTTGCAGTCAAGTTCGCCCAGTGTTTTAAATGAAATGTGACCCTGGACCACAAAACCAATCATAAGGGTCAATTTTTTGAAACTGACATTTATACATCAAATGAATAAGCTGAATAAATGAGCTTTTCACTGATGTATGGTTTGTCAGGATAGGACCATATTTGGCCGAGATACAACTATTTGAAAATTTGGAATCTGAGGGTGCAAAAAATCAAAATATTGAGAAAATCGCCTTTAAAGTTGTCCAAATGAAGTCCTTAGCAATGCATATCCACTCACAAAAATACATTTTTGATATATTTAAGGTAGGAAATTTTCAAAACATCTTCATGGAACATGATCTTTACTTAATATCCTAATGATTTTTGGCATAAAAGAAAAATCGATAATTTTGACCCATACAATGTATTGTTGGCTATTGCTACAAATATATACCCATGCGACTTATGACTGGTTTTGTGTTCCAGGGTCACAGATACTAATGAATGTGAATCTCACAGTTGTCTGTGTTTCTTCTAGTGTTCAGGGCTGAGGATTCCAACACTCATCGCCACCTGACGGAGTTTGTGGGTCTGGATATTGAAATGGCTTTCAATTACCATTACCATGAGGTTATTGACTCCATTACTGACACCATGGTTCAGATCTTTAAAGGACTACGTGACCGGTAACGGACGTGACTCCTTCAACATCCCTTTAAGTTCTTAAAAGTTTTAGTGAAGTCCTATTTCCTTTTATGAAGAATCAAATCACATGAGAATTAAGTCACATGAATTTCACTTGAAAATTGATGTCATTTATTCATGGGAAAGAAAGGGCAACACGTTCATGTGGTTTATAATAACAAGGATATACACTGCCATCTAGTGGTCAGGCTGTTTTTTTATAAATATATTACTTTATAACTGAAGTCTTTTACCATCTCATTGTTTGGCAAATGTTACTTACAATTGGAAATCTGACCCAGCAGTCTATATACGTGGAATGCATAATATTTCACCCAGTAATCACAAACAACCTGACCAGCACTGTGAAAAGTAACATTTGTCTACTAATGGTTTACATTTGAAAGATGAAACTGAGACCTTTTAATTAAAGCCTTGAGAAACACTTTTCAATTAAATTCTGGGCCTGCATGTCATGCTAATCTCTGTTCTACCTACGTATTCTCTCTTATGGCGTCTCTGTGATGTGGATGCGCTCCAGGTTCCAGACAGAGATCCAGACCGTGAATAAGCAGTACCCCAGTGAGCCGTTCAAGTTCCTGGAGCCCACGCTGAGACTGGAGTATAAGGAGGGAGTGGCCATGCTCAGAGCTGCTGGGGTGGAAATGGGGGATGAAGAAGATTTGAGGTCAGTGTGGCTTTCTTTGATACAATTTCATTGCGCACACAGGGAATCTGTAACAGATTTCATACCAGATCTGTAATCTTTTTATTTTTTCTTCCTCAGCACACCCAATGAAAAGCTGCTTGGTCGTCTAGTGAAGGAGAAGGTAAAAAGACATCTTTTAAACATAAGTGATATAGGCTTCTGTTCAAAAGTTTGGATCGGTAAGATTTTTCTGAAGTTTATGACAGAAAGTCTCACCAAAGTTGCATTTATTTGATCAAAAATACAGAAAAACAGTAATTTTGTGAAATTCAGATTTTCTCTTTTAATAGATTTTGTAATGTATTCCTGTGATGGCAAAGCTGATTTTTAGCATCATTACTCCAGTCTTCAGTGTCACATAATTCTTCAGAAATCATTCTGATATGCTGATTTGTAGTAGTAGTAGTAGTAGTGGTAGTAGTCTTTATTTCGAACTCGAGTTATTAAAAGAAAAAGACAAAAATAACACAAAATATATATTGAGAAAAAAAAAAATCAATAACATAATAAACAAGACAAAATTTCAACATAATAATACTCAACACGTTCAAAAAGGGATAGGTAGAAGCCCTAGGCTTATTAAATCCTACCCCAGTACTTAACAAATCCAAATCACAATTAAACCAGATGTATCATACATACCATTTTGACTAATGCAAAAATGCTACTCCAATTTCCATCCTACCATATTTAGCTATTAATATAAGGAAGAACAAACCGAAACAAAATTCAAGCAGCATTAACAACAGCTAAATTATCTCTCTCCCTCCCCACTTCTGTACTTATCAAAAATAAATCTCTTATACCTTTTTTTAAATTGCAAGATATTTACACTTTCTTTGATAGAATTATTCAAACTATTCCACAAAATCACCCCACAAATTGAAATACACATACTTTTGAGCTTTGTTCGAGCATTCTGCTGTTCTGCATTCTGCTGTCTTTGCTGCTCAAGAAACATTTCTTATTATCAATGTTGAAAACAGTTATATATTTTTTTTAAATATTTTTGTAGAAACTGATATTTTTTTTCTGGATTCTTTGATAAATACAAGAACAGCAGTTATTTGAAAAATAATTTTTTAAAATCAGTTTTTTTAACATTTAGAAATGTTATAAAAATATCACATTTTTTTTTATAATAATAAAAAATATCATACTGACCCCAAACTTTTGAACGGCAGTGTATTTTAAATGGAAATGGTTGAAAAAAAAAAAAAAAAGATTTTCCCTGAAATAAGAAAATAAGAACAAACTATAATGCTATAATGCTAATTTATGGAAACCACAAAAATGGGTCATTTTGAAGTCTATTTGACATGTTTGTTTACTGCTTAAGGTCAGAGAGAGAAGAAAATGGCCTTGTAAAACTACATTTGTAATGTTTTTAGTTCCAGAAACCTTGAAATCTGGACTAAATGGGGGACAAAATGTAATTCTACAAACATATATGCGTGGAATATTACCCATATTAATTAAACACACCTTTGTGATTATTTTAGTATGACACTGACTTCTATGTTCTGGACAAATACCCCTTGGCAGTAAGGCCGTTTTACACCATGCCTGACCCCAATAATCCGGTAAGTGTTTTGAAGCCTAGTGGATCTAAATACATTGCTTTTTATTCAGAGACTATGTGGTTCATATCAAACTCCACATGTTCTTCCTGCAGAAATACTCCAACTCATATGATATGTTCATGAGAGGAGAGGAGATCCTGTCCGGAGCTCAGAGAGTCCACGATGCTCAGCTGCTCACTGAAAGGGCAATGCACCACGGCATTGGTAACTTTAGCTATGGAACACAACAGCTGTGTTACAAAACCTACTAGAAAGTTTGGGGTTAACACATATTGCTAAGCTAAAAATGTGATCCCTCATTCAACAAGAATACACAAAACATCTAAATGTTGGTTGACCATAATGCATTTGCATTTGAATTTCAACATTCTTCAGTACTTTATCTGGTTACACTTTATTTTGAGGTTTCATTGTTACAGTGTAATTATAGATTTAAGTACTGAATAATATTAATTAACTACTTACTGTAGGGTTAGGTATAAAATTAGGGTTCAGTTTAGAGTTAGTTTTGTGTAATTATGCATAATTTATAGTTATTAATATGGTAGCTACATGTAACACGTGTAAGAAGGACACTGTAAAATGAAGTGTTACCCTTCATTTTTATGGTAAATAAAGTTTTGTAGTAGATGATTCATTTTTTACTCTTTGTTACAGACCTGGAGAAGATCAAGGCTTACATTGACTCGTTCCGTTATGGAGCTCCTCCTCATGCTGGCGGTGGAATAGGTAACAAACATTTTTTATAATCTTGTAGGTTAGAAATAGTCTAGTTACACTATTGTTCAAAGTTTTGGGGTCATTAAGATTTTTAGTTTGAAAGAAATTCATACTTTTATTCAGCAAGGATGCATCAAATTGATCAAAAGGAACAGTAAAGACTTTTACATGGTTTAAAATTTCAAATAAATGCTGTTCTTTCGAACTTATTATTCATCAAAGAATCCTGAGAAAAATGTTTCATGTTTTCCACAAAAATGGAACAAAAAAGCACAACTGTTTTCAACATTGATGATAAGAAATGATTTTCTTTCTTTCATCAAGAATTTCTTGAGCAGCAAATCAGCATATTAAAATGATTCCTGAAGGATCATGTGACACTGAAGACTGGAGCTGAAAATTCAGCTTTGACATCACAGGAATAAATTACATTTTAAAATATATTCTAGTCATTTTAAATTGTAAAAATATTTCACAATAATACTGCTTTTACTGTATTTTTCAAATAATTGCACCCTTGGTGAGCATAACAGACTTCTTTTCAAAACATAAAAAAAATCTTGCAGACCCCAAACTTTTGAATGGTAGTGTATAGTTTCTAAAACATTCAGTTTTAGTGTTTTAGTCCTCATTTAAAAATATGTGGCACAAGTACATGATGTTAAATTTATGCCATCTCTTAGGTCTGGAGAGAGTGACCATGCTTTATCTCGGCCTACACAACGTACGTCAGACCTCCATGTTCCCCCGTGACCCCAAACGCCTGACTCCATAAAGATTAAAGTAGCCGGTCGGCCTCTCGTCTCCCATCCCACCTGAAACAGTACAAGCTCTCGGTCACCCAGCCATCGGGGATCTGGACGTGCCAGGATGTGGAAGTGCCATGATGATTAACCCACAAAAATGAAGCCACTTTTATAACACTTATCACCAGAAACAGCAGGATGTTAGATAAATCTAATATACTTAAACCATTGAAGGGAATAAATGTTAACTGTTAAATGATGCAGATGATATTGTGAGATCATATGTTATTAAAATCATACTATACATGTAGGTTTTTTCTACTGACCTGTTCCTTGACACACCAAGTTTTTGAGAATTCTAAAAATAAATTAAACAGCACATGCACAATAAATTAACTAAATAGTATGTTTTTGAGTGTTTTTCTTCTGAATGTTTGACTACAAATGTTGTGTACACATTTTTTTTTTTCAGTGCTACTAAAATTGCACATTAATGAATGTTTCAAGTGAACAAATCATAAGCAGTTCCAATATGATTCCCCAAACATTGAAAGTTAGTATTACGTCACTTCCTGTTTTGTAACGCCAGTGTAGTTCTTTAGGCATAGTTTAAAAAAATGAAAATTCTGTCATTTTTTACTTATGTCGTTACAAACCTGTATGACTTTCTTTTTTTTCTGTGGAACATAAATGAAGACATGTTGATAACCAGTTTTGGTTACCGTTGACTTCCATTGTATGGTGGAAAAGTATTTATATACTATTACCGGTTTTATTCATATTCATATTCAATGATTCTTTTTATATTTTGAGTTTTAATTTTATTTCATTTCATTTTAGTGATTTTGTCATATACTTTTGTCATTTTTATTTGTTTTAGTTTTTTATATTGCTATTTTGGTTCAATTTATTTTTATTTCAGTTTTTATTTACTTTCAGTTAGTAATTGTAGTGCTTCAACTTGAACTTATTTCAATTAGTTGCCAAGGCAAAATGTCTCATTTTTAATTTATTTTTTCCTCTAGTATATATATTTTATATAATTTCAGCTTTAATTAACAAAAATGTTTTTAATAGTTTTAGTTAATGGTAATAACCCTGCTCAAAATATATTCTATATTATGTGTTCCAGAGATGTCAAACAGGTTAGGTTTTGAATGACACAAGGGTGAGTAAATGATGACAATGTATTTTTGGGTGAACTAACCCTTTAACAATGTGGTCCACAGTCTTCATTTTAGTAACTTTAAGCCAGTGGACCACCTTCAAACATCTACATTTCCTGTATTCCTAATAGTCATCATACAACACAATTGTTTCTCTTGATTTTATTTCCCTTCAGGTTGTAGGCTAAATATTGATAATACAATTATCAAATCACAGTGGAGTTGTTTTAGTACACACTCAGGCTCTTCAAAATGCAAATTAACAGATGGAACGTTACAAAAATAAAGTGCTTATTATAAAGTGACATTCTAGTAGAAGTATGAGCAATCTCTGTAGAGCAACCTATTATGCAACACAACACAAAATACTTCTAATAACAGTCAGTAGTGCTGAAGGTGATATTTGAGATTCATGTGATTGAAAAAGTCAAGATAAGATCAGTCTCTGAAACAGAAACGCTCAAACGCATGTGTGCGTTTACTCAGAGCTCCCCGTGATGTGCAGGAGGAAAATAAAGATCTGGACGATATCGACGTAGAGGGAAAGAGCTCCAAAAACATATTCCTCAGGGCTGATGGCGTTCGCTCGGTTTCCAATGAGCAACTGTGTGTGGTAGGCCAGAAACTATAACGAGACAAGTCATCAGTAAGTATTCTCTTGTGTAAATGTACTTCAAATGTACTAAACTGCAACTTCTTCATTACAAATGTGTAATTACAATACAAATTTCAAAGACAAAAGAAGTAATAATGTTATTGCAGATAAAGATGTACTTAATTCAACTAATTACAATTTTAAAAAACATTACATTATTTATTTCCGTAATAAGTACTCAATTATGCTAACGTGTACTTCTTTTTCACATGGGTTCTGTTTCATTTTTAGCCATTGGTGAATAATTGAACAAACAACATAAAATCCTGTTTCATAAACTCACCAAGGTAAAGACTATCGCTCCACAAGCACCATACAGCATGTGCAGCCAGGGCACCTGAGACATTGATGGTATAGGTACATTATCGTATAACAAGTGTATTCCAGGTTATTTGTTCATTAGACGGCACATAGGCCTAATTTAGCAAAGACAAGGTTGGTAAGCTGTTCAGTTAATGTGTGTAATGTATTGAAAGAATAACTTTACCTTTAAAGCAGTGGTTCTCAACCCCCCTAATCTATGGGCACTCCTGTCAAAAAGTAACTAAATAATTATAATTAAAATAATTAAATTTCAGGATTCCAGAATTTTTAGGATCTGAATGTTCTCCAGGGCTCCCACTCTTTTTACCAAGGAATTTACATTACTCTTCCAGTCATTCATGATTTACTCGATAAGGATTTTTAAAAAAACATTTTTAAAAGAACGGGCACACTGATATTTCTGCTCCCAAAGATAATAAATTGCAACGTTTCGACCACAAGCTGTCTTCGTCAGGCCTCGAAACATTACAATTTATCAAATGCCTTTGGGAACAGAAATATCAGTGTGCCAGTACTTTTGCATTTCAGCTAAGTTTTCTTTTGATCGAGCACCTGCTTAAGTGATGTTTGGATGTGCGCATACTACTTTGAATTCAAAAATGTTTTTAACTCAACTTCTACCTGATAAAATATTTAAGATCTTGGATAACTGGTAATATGTATATATTCCCATGGAGTATTAAGATTTGATTAATTTACATTAATTTACACATTTATTAAAGGGTTAGTTCACCCAAAAATGAAATTTCTGTTATTAATTACTCACCCTCATGTCGTTCCGAACCCGTAAGACCTTCGTTCATCTTCTGAACACAAATTAAGATATTTTTCATGAAATCTGAGAGGTTTTTTTAATCCCCCATAGAAAGCAACTTAATGACCACATTCAAGGTCCAGAAAAGTAGTAAAAACATCATTAAAATAGTCGACATGACTACAGTGGTTCAACCTTAGAATACTTTTTGTGAGCAAAAACAAAAAAATAATGACTTTATTCAACAAGTTCTTCTCTCCCCTCTCATTCTCATACGCTGTTTACGTTCAGTGCTTCCAGCGCTTACGTTCAGCGCTACATCCGAACGGCGACTCTGCCGTGAACGCCATGATGCTGATGCAGGAGCCAGCCAATAATGAGACGGCATTCTGACGTAGAACCTGGAAGCGCTGAACGTAAACAGCATATGAGGATTTTTACTACTTTTCTGGAACTTGAATGTGGTACTTCCATTGCTTTCTATGGGGGATTAAAAAACCTCTCAGATTTCATCAAAAATAACTTAATTTGTGTTCCGAAGATGAACAAAGGTCTTACAGGTTTGGAAAGACATGAGGGTGAGTAATTAATGACAGAAATTTCATTTTTTGGGTGAACTAAACCTTTAATTACACATTTATAATTAGGCTACCTCATATATCCAGGTTTTTCTGTGGGAGCTCTGGTTCTTCAAAGACAAAAAACAATTGTTGAGGGGGAAAATTAAAATAACAAATATCTTGGTTATCTTAGTTTTTTTTTTTTTTAGCTTATTTTAAAGCTTGTATTGTCTTTAAGTCATTTTAAGTCATCTTGAGGCCCCCTTGGAAGTTCGCAGAGGCCCTCTATGTGCCCCGGCCCCCTGGTTGAGAACCACTGCTTTAAAAGCACAACTTACCCATAAAAGATCATTTAATAACCATAATGTCATTCCAAACCTATGTTCTGACAGTTAAGAACTTAAATTTCAGTCTGTTCCCCCACACAATGCTATGTCTTCAGAAGACTTGGAAGATTAAAAAAAAAAAAAAAAAAAGGTACAAAGATAATGATGCAATTGTAACTTTTTTTTTTTTTTTTTTTTTTTGCCTGTTGTTTTGTGGCAAGAGTGTAACAATTATTGACTTTCTACTCTAGTTTTCCACAGAAAAAATAGCAGCATATGTTTTTGAAATGACACAAGGTTAAAGGGTTAGTTCACCCAAAAATGAAAATAATGTCATTAATTACTCATGCTGATTCATGCTGATTCATAATGCTCCGAAGCTTCCTGAAGCAGTGTTTTGAAATCGGCCATCACTATATAAGTCGTTATTTTGTTTTTTTTGGTGCACCAAAAATATTCTCGTCGCTTTATAATATTAATATTGAACCACTGTACTCACATGAACTGATTTAAATATGTTTTTAGTACATTAATGGATCTTGAGAGAGGAAATATCATTGCTGGCTATGCACGCCTCACTGAGCCATCGGATTTCAACAAAAATATCTTAATTTGCGTTCTGAAGATTAACGAAGGTCTTACGGCTGTGGAACGACATGAGGGTGAGTAATAAATGACATTATTTTCATTTTTGGGTGAACTAACCCTTTAAGTAAATGATTTTTCTCTATTTTGGGGTGAACTATCACTTTAAATATCATGGTTATACTTGTGCAACTGTTTTGTTTAAACATTTATTTACAGTGCCACCCAGTTTAGTACAAGTCTCTTATACACAGCACTTATACACAGCATACCACAAATGTAGGCACTGAAAATAACTCATAATATTCCTTTAAACCAGTGGTTCTCAACCCCCCATTGTCCAACACAATCATCCCCTCATATGAGCTATAATATTTCTTCCAGTATTGTCCTGTTGTAATATGACAAAGCTGCTTGTTTTCAAACTTTTTTTATTAGCAAAAACTGGGAGTGTCAATATATTAAAAGAATTAACTACAAAATGTTATGATTTTTAGAAGTTCCAAGAACTGTCATGTCACCTTTTATATAGCGCTTTAAACAATACAGATTGTTTCAAAGCAGCTTTATAATAAACATAAAAATAATGATCAAACAGTTCAATTCTGCTGTAAAGCAGCTCTAAAAAAGACAATATTGTCATTTTTCAGCTCACATCAATTCAATGTTGATGCGGTTCAGTTCTATAATTGTAAAGTTCATAAATTATGAAATTATGCTGCTGTAAGCAGCTCTACGGAACACAATAGTGTTGTTATTCAATTTGAGTCAGTTCAATGTTGATTCAATTCAGTTCAATAACAGTGTCGATGTTGCAAAAATCATCTGTTATGAAACTAAGTCGATTCAGTTATAGAGCAGTTCTGCAGAAAACAGTGAAGTCATCATCCACCTCAATTCAGTACAAGATTTGTTCTCATCCAATAGTGTCAGTGCAGTCAAATCATAATATCAAGTCATAATATTACTGAAAGTGTCCCCAACTAAGCAAGCCAAAGGCGACAGTGGCAAGAAACCCAAACTCCATCAGGTGACCGAAATGGAGAAAAAAATCCTTAGGGGAAACCAGGCTCAGTCAGGGGGCCAGTTCTCCTCTGGCCAAAACTGTATGTTCTTTAATATAAGAACTTCCCTTAGAAGTTTGCTGAGGCCCCCTGGTTGAGAAACACTGCTTTAAACTGCAAAATCATTCACAATGACTGAAAGTGTAAACTTTGCCATAATGGTCTCACTTACATACTGAAAGGAGAGTACAATGGATGTGATGATGCCAGTCACCAGGACGACCACACAAAGAGCACAGAGAAGACCTGTACAGGAGGTGAAGTCAACCTGTTCAAACACACACAGAGACTTCACTACAACTTGACAGCATGGCTTGATTAAAAAAAAACTCAGTAGTCACAAACTGTAGAAGTTGTAAAAACATTGATTTCAGAAGTAAAATGGGAAGAAAATATTATGCATGTATATCTACTGTATACATGAATCCCAGCAAAAATTGATCCATTAAAAAATAGGGCACACTCAAAAAAACAGGTTTTGTCTCAAGCAAGCATGAGACATTTAGCAGTAAGCCATGAATGTTTCAAAAGAGAGAGACGATCATTGTAATCAAATACAATGGGGTTATTTTACACGGCCAACAAAGTGGCATTCACCGCCAGCCAGTCGATCAGAGCCGTGGGTGCTGCTGCCACAGAAGGTCTTACCTTGGTCTGAAAACAGAAGACTGTGACAATTACACACACTATTGCTGTGATCCCCAGGGCCAGGAACACTGCTTTGGTGTCAAAATAACTGTAAATAATGCCAGAGGGAAAAAAATGAGAGCTTATCTGATGTTTAAAGCTAACCACATGCAGTGTGTGAAACTGATGAAAGTCTAATCAAACCTTGATATTGTTCCTGTCATGTAAGACAATGTAAGGGTCTGTTGAGGACAGAAAACATGTTTCATCAATTATAATGTAGAATTCAATGTAAATGTTAAATTGAATCATCACTTACAAAAATGAACAGGAGTATTAAATTCCATGGATGACGTCTCCTAAAAGCAGAGGCAGGGTTTCCATAATTAAACAGATGTTCTTGTACTCATAATGTAA
Source organism: Mylopharyngodon piceus (assembly GCA_039654765.1). Taxonomy (NCBI): domain Eukaryota; kingdom Metazoa; phylum Chordata; class Actinopteri; order Cypriniformes; family Xenocyprididae; genus Mylopharyngodon; species Mylopharyngodon piceus. The sequence continues at coordinate 22,206,482 of CM077441.1, forward strand.
ATAAATAATTAAAAAATGACTAAACTCACCTCGGCCCCTCACAGCAAACCAGCATAAGGTAAGTAACAAGATACACGGGGCTGTGAAAAACATGTTACCACTGTTACTTCAATATAATATTCACTACCATTTAAAAGTTTGGAGTCAGTACGTTTTTTTTTGTTTTTTTTTAAAGAAAGCAATACTTTTATTCAGCAAGGATGTATTAAATTGATCAAAAGTGACAGTAAAGACATTTATAATGTTACAAAAGATTTCTATTTCAAATAAAATGATGTATTTTTTAACTTTCTATTCATCAAAGAATTTTGAAAAAATGTATCAGTTTCCACAAACATATTAAGCAGCACAAATGTTTTCAACATTGATAATAGTAAGAAATGTTTTTTGTCAAATCAACATATTAGAATGATTTCTGAAGGATCATGTGACACTGAAGACTGGAGTAATGATGCTGAAAACTAAGCTTTGGCATCACAGGAATAATTTTTATACAATATATTAAAATTGAAAACAAAAATTGTAATAATATTTGACCATATTACTGTTTTTACTCTATTTTTGATTAAATAAATGCAGCCTTGGTGAGCATAAGAGACTTCTTTCAAAAAAAAAAAAAATCTTACTGAACCCAAACTTTTGTGTACATATGATATTTGTTTTTGTAATTTATTTAGACTAGTCAGACATGACAATAAAATAACTCACAATGATGCCCAATAAATGGCAGGATTTTGGATCACAAAAAGACGCACAGGCTCACTGTAAGATGAGGAATGTATGAAAACACACCAGTTTCATTACATTAGTATGCATAATGTATGTAATTCACACAGCTGTTCATAAAAATTTGTTGTGTGGATTTGTTGTACTCACACAAACGTAAATACCGCAATGATTGAAGTAGTGATTAACAGCTGGGCGGCTAATATAAGATAAACCTGGTACAAAAGTACACACAAATCAATTTCTTTACATGAAGCCGTTGCTTATTTTTGTTGCATTTATCGATTGTTATATTTATAAATCTGTAGTTCAAGTTTAGGACAAATAGTCTCAATACCTTTCTAATGAAAGCATGCCGAACACTCATGCTGTCCCATACGCCAGTCGATGAGATGCCCTCTGCATCTCCTACAACAAAACAATAAACACACACGCACACGCACACACACACACACACACACACACAAAACATATTTGTTGATAAACATCAAACACTGTGGCCCCAAAAAGTATTTGGACACCTAGGTCACATTTAAAAATGTTCTGTACCAGAAATATAAAAAGCAGTTCAGTTTTATTCATAAAGCAGACTAATGCATCTTAAGAAAGAGAGAGAGAAAGAAAGAAAGAAAGAAAGAAAGAAAGAAAGAAAGAAAGAGTATGTCAAAACTAAATAGTTCAAAGGCAGGCTGCCCTGGAAAGTGACCTGAATTTTACAAACAAAACAAACACATAAATACAGTATAGAAGTAATAGATATATGGTATAGGATTCACAAGAGAACTTTTATTTGATTCTTACTTAGGTTGGAGGAAAATATTCCTGGTGTTATTAAGGATGGCATTGCTGGAGGGGGGTATCCAGGGCCATGCCACAGCCCTGCCTGGGGGTGTATGCCTGGCTGTCCTGGGCCCGTGTACACTCCTGGCTGGGCTGGATATCCGTAGGGAGGGTATGGATAGTTTCCATGCTGCTGTCTTGACTCTTCGTAACTTGGAGGGGGATCTGACTTTGACATTGTGATGTCCCTGAAACACGAGACATAAATATCTATATGAATACTCTCTCTCTCTCTCTCTCTCTCTCTCTCTCTCTCTCACTATTTACACACATAGCCTACATACATACAGAATAATATATAATATCGAAATATCCATTCACGCAGAAGAAGAAGATAGACTCATTATATACTAAACACATATAAACAATACAGTATTTACACTTTATTTTCATTTTAAGTTTCTTAAACAACAAAAGCGACCTGTTCTTAACTGTTTTGCCAGGGTGTCATCAACATAATCATAATAATTGTAAATTAATGTAGTAATATTTTGCTTACCACGTTAGTTGTGACCTCAGCAACGGGACTGCAGAGTGAACTCGTTCTGCTCTACGTAAATAACGCAGCGGGTGATGTAGTGAAGAGCGCGAGGTGCGCTTTGGAGCCTTCTGATTGGCTGGAACTAAGCAACACAACTAGGAGGAGTTGCGCCGTCTCCAGTTTCCAGGGTACTGTCCTCACTGGACTGCGCTCAGTATCTATTTACCGAATTAGTCTAGTCTACAACCGTATTGTGTGACCACTGTTTAGTTTTTGAAAAAAATACGAACCGTTCATTCTTTTTTTGATGGCCTGGACAGTATTATCTTCACAGGACCATATTGCCTTATTCTTAACACTTTGTATTCAACAAGTTCCAGACGGACTTGTTTAATGTAAGAGCTTTTGACGATCATCATTAGTTAACGATCGTGTAGTAAAACCTGTCTAACAACAGACGGCGCTAAAACATAAAACATAATTTGGACACTCATGGAAGTTTTTTCCTAACAAAATTAAAATGAAAATTCAAATGCTTAAAAATCAAATAATAAATCAAAGTTTCAAAACAGCTGCTCAAATAAATCAAATGCTCAAATTATTAGGCTACATAAATCAAACTCTCAAACGGCTGCTGAAATGATAAATCAAATGCTCAAATGAAATTTCATTTTCTCATTCGGGGAAGCATGAACTGTATCAAAAATTAAAACTTGTATTTGATTTTTAATTTTCATTATCAACCCAGTAAACCTGTCATAATTAAATAATTCAATGCTCAAATTATAAATCAAATGCTCAAACCGACATCGCAAATAAAAATTCAAATGCTTAAACCGACATTGCAAACGGCACATCAAATGCTCAAACAGACATCGCAAATGATAAATCAAATGGGCTCAAACTGACACTGCAAATGATAAATCAAATTCAAATGAGGCGCGTCAATCAAGTGGCGTGTGGGCGGAGTTTTGAGGCGGAAGAGGAGACTTTCTTGTGCGCAGCTTGGGTAACTGCCATACTTGAGTAAAAAATATGATTCTGTAAATCATAATAATGAGAAACTTTGTTGTAATTATGACCTTTTCTCATAATAATGACTTAGTTTCTCATAATACGTCTCTCGTATTACTTTTAAGCATGCGGACCAGAAGGGAGTGGAACGCTAGCGACATCCGCTGGTCAAAACTGTGTAAAAGGCGTGAACACAGTAGGCATGGCACGTTCTGCAAATCGCGCTGCGTCAGTCGCTATGGGAACGCCTCTGCGTGATGTCGTCGTGAAGCACGTATGAAATCTGTCCAATAGGGAGACGGAACGTCATAGGCGGGTGACGTCACTGACCAGGAACTATAAAGCCTACCTGAAAACACACTCATTCAACTTCTGTCTCTTCAGCAAGCGCTACGTGTGATCTTGTCTGTCTTATTTATTGTTGTCTGTCTACCTACAATATATTATGGCGAGTGAAACGTTCAGGAAGTGTGTTCCTCCCTGCTGTCGTTTTCTCACGGGCAGGGTTACACATGAAATGTGTGTTGTTTGTTTGGGAGTGCAGCATGCCCAGGCAGCTCTCGAGGTGGCTGCCTGTGTGCATTGTGAGCAGCTACCACTAAGAACGCTGCGCTCCCGCCGAGCTCTCTTTGAGGAGAGTGGCTCGGTTCGCGTTCCTCAGGGCTCGGGTCCCGCTTCTGCCGAGGCAGGGCGGCGCCTCATGTCCTGTCGCAAATGGATGTAGCAGAGGGGTTAGAGACGGGCCCAGCCCTATCTCGGCCCTCACCTGCTGCATCTAATGTGTCAATCCGGAGTCAGGAAGCGCACGTTGTGGTTTCTTCCTCCCCGGTTGACACAGTCACTCTGATGGCTTCCAGTTCTGAGGAGCTGGATGTTGTCAGTGTGACAACGGGGGAAACTGAAGACTCGCCACTTCATTCCCCCGCGAGCGAGGAGCTCATGGAGGGGCTTACTCGTGCCGTTGCCAGGTTGAACATCGATTGGCCGGTCGAGAAGCAAGAGCAGCAGACCAGAAGTAAATTAGATGAACGTTTTTTACCATCGAGGTCTGCTCAACCTCCATGTCGGGGCCTACCGTTTTCAGACCGGTATCTTTCCGTGTCTATAATCCCCACACGTCTACTTACAGCAATGTGATCGGTATGAAGAGACACGGTTATGGGGCGATGCCAAAAGCGGAGGAGACGCTCGCGAGCCATCTCTCTCCCCAGGCGGCATCGTCCCTTAAAGCCCCGACATTGCCCACTAAGCCCCTGAAAACTACATCAGCGCTAGTGGGCAAAGCGTACTCAGCTGCAGGTCAGGCAGCGGCATGCTTGCATACTATGTCCATCTTGCAAGCATACCAAGCCGACCTGCTAAAGGACTTGGGTGAAAGTGAGGAAGTGGGCGTGGATATGATCCAGGAGTTGCGTCAGTCAGCTGACTTAGCCCTCCGTGCCACCAAAGAGACGGCCAAAACCATCGGCCGCTCTATGGCAGCCCTGGTGGCCACGGAGAGGCATCTCTGGGTAAATCTCACAGAGATAAAAGACAAGGACAAGACGTTTCTCCTGGACGCCCCACTGAATCCCTCTGGCCTCTTCGGTGATGCTATTCCCTGCGTGTCACCCGAGGGTGGCGCGCGCTCTCTAGTGCAGCCAAGCCAGTCGTTCCCTGCCGGGGTTCCGCTTCAGGGCACTGTGCTGGCTGCCCATATTCCACCAGAGGCCAGCCTCGAGAGGCTGGTTCCCTTAGTAGATTTTTTGACAGAGTGGAAAGGTCTGTCAAACATATCTCAGTGGGTCCTGCACACAATAGAAAAGGGGTATGCAATTCAGTTCAGATCACGCCCACCCCGATTCAACGGGGTCCTACCCATGGTGGTGGGTCCCGAGCAGGCTCTGGTGATGACACATTTCATTGTGCCAAAGAAAGACGGGGGATTACGTCCGATTTTAGATCTGCGTCAGTTAAATCGAACAGTAGCAAAGCTCAAGTTCAAGATGCTGACAGTAAAACATATCGTGTCACAGATCAGATCCGAGGACTGGTTTGTCACGATAGATCTAAAAGACGCTCACTTCCATGTATCAATCCTCCCATAACACAGGAAGTTCCTAAGGTTTGCTTTCGGGGGCGAAGCATTCCAATATCGGGTTCTTCCTTTTGGCCTAGCATTGTCACCCCGCACCTTCACCAAATGTGTAGACGCGGCTTTGACGCCCTTGCGTATGCATGTATATCCCTGGGTACCTCAATCTGGGAGCAGACATCCTGTCGAGGCAGGGGCCGAGGCCCCTGGAGTGGAGACTTCATCCCGAGGTGGTGAAGCTCCTGTGGGAGAACTACGGCGAAACCCAAGTGGATCTGTTTGCGTCTCGAGAGACGACTCACTGTCCACTATGGTTCTCAATGACAAACCCAGCACCTCTTGGGCTGGATGCTATGGTACAGCCTTGGCCAAGGCTGCCGCTGTACGCATTTCCCCCGATTGCGCTGCTCCCGGGAGTTCTGGAGAGAGTTCGCCGGGACGGGGCCCGGCTGCTATTAGTAGCCCCGTTCTGGCCAGCCCGAGTATGGTTCTCGGACCTGATGTCCTTGTTAGACGGCTCTCCGATGGAGATTCCGATCAGGAAGGACCTTCTCTCCCAGGCGAGCGGGTCGATCCTTCACCCCCGCCTGGAGTTATGGAAGCTGTGGGCTTGGCCTCTGAGGGGGCCCAGCTCATAAGCTCCGGTCTCTCAACCGAGGTTGTTGAGACCATTCTCCAATCCAGAGCTCCCTCCACGAGGAAACTTTACTCCCTGAAGTGGAAATTATTCACTTCATGGTGTGAAAATCACCAGTGGGATCCAGTTAACTGCCCCGTTGGCGTGGTGCTGGAGTTCCTGCAGGAAAGATTTTCTACAGGGCTATCCCCCTCCACACTGAAGGCGTACGTGGCGGCCTTAGCTGTCTCAAAACACTCAAAACAGTGTTTCTCCTTGCTATCACGTCTCTCAAGAGGATTGGAGACATTCAAGCACTCTCGGTATCTCCATCGTGCCTAGAATTTGCGCCTGGTATGGTCAAGGCTTTCTTGCATCCAAGACTGGGATATATTTCTAAGGTTCTCACTAATACTGTGAGACCTATTGTACTGCAGGCCTTTTGTCCTCCTCCTTTTATGACGTCGGATCAGGAAAAGCTTAATCTGCTGTGCCCAGTTAGAGCACTGGATGCTTATGTCCACAGAGCTGCCATGTGGAGAAAGCCTGATCAACTCTTTGTGTGTTTCGGGTCACCAAGAAAAGGTTGCCCTGCATCCAAGCAGAGGATGAGCAAGTGGGTGGTCGAGGCCATCTCACTTGCTTATGAGTCGGCTGGGCAGCCTTCACCATTGGCTGTTCGAGCCCACTCTACGAGGAGTATGGCTGCTTCCAAGGCTTTGATTTTGGGGGTGTCCCTTCAGGATGTTTGCCTTGATGTTTTGTGATGTGGCAGGCTGGTCCTCACTGCACACATTCGTGAGGTTTTATGAGTTAGACCTTGGCTCCACTCCAGGGGCGCAGGTGTTACTATGAGTTGTGCGCCCAGCTTCACACTACGGTCACTTGCTCATATGGTGGCGTTGGGATTGTCGTTCCCATAGCGACTGACGAAGCGCGAGTTCCCTTGAAAGGGAACGTCTTGGTTACGTATGTAACCTTAGTTCCCTGAATAGGGAACGAGACGCTGCGTCGCCCTGCCATACTCCCGGCATGCCCGTAAGCGCCTTGCTTCAGAATTTAGAAGCTGAATGAGTGTGTTTTCGGGTAGGCTTTATAGTTCCTGGTCAGTGACGTCACCCGCCTATGATGTTCCGTCTCCCTATTGGACAGATTTCATACATGTTTCACGACGACATCACGCAGAGGCGTTCCCATAGCGACTGACGCAGTGTCTCGTTCCCTATTCAGGGAACTAAGGTTACATACGTAACCGAGACGTTTTCGTTAAAGTCAGTGTAACATACAAAGTGTAATCTATAAACTTGGGGGGGGGGGGGGGGCTGTACATTTGCTGTCGAATTCTGTTCCCCGTCTGCTCTATACCTGTTTGCTGTTGCCAACCCATGCCTGTTATCGACTATGTCTTTGATTCATAAAAGCCTGCATATGGATCCGCACGTATCGTTTGTTCACTCCATGACACTAACGTTATTCTAACGTTATTTTAACGTTCCCCTGTTATTTTAATGTTCCCTTAACGTTATTCTAATGTTCCCCTAACATTATTCTAACATTATTCTAACGTTATTTTAGCGTTATTTTAACATTATTTTAACATTATTCTAACGTTATTCTAACATTATTCTAATTTTATTTTAACGTTATTCTAATGTAATTCTAACATTATTTTAATGTTCCCCTAATGTTATTTCAACATTCCCTTAACGTTATTCTAACGTTCCCCTAATGTTATTCTAACGTTATTTTAATGTTATTTTAACATTATTTTAACATTATTCTAACATTATTCTAACGTTATTTTAACGTTCCCTTAACGTTATTCTAACGTCCCCTAACGTTATTCTAACATTATTCTAACGTTATTCTAATGTTATTTTAACATTATTCTAATGTTATTTTAACCTTATTTTAATGTTATTCTAATATTATTCTAATTTTATTTTAACGTTATTCTAACATTATTCTAACATTATTTTAATGTTCCCCTAATGTTATTTTAACATTCCCTTAACGTTATTCTAACGTTCCCCTAACGTTATTCTAACGTTATTTTAACGTTCCCCTAACGTTATTCTAACGTTATTTTAATGTTATTTTAACGTTATTTTAAAATTATTCTAACATTATTCTAACGTTATTTTAACGTTCCCTTAGCGTTATTCTAACGTTCCCCTAACATTATTCTAACATTATTCTAACGTTATTTTAGCGTTATTTTAACATTATTCTAACATTATTTTAACGTTATTCTAACATTATTCTAATTTTATTTTAACGTTATTCTAACATTATTTTAATGTTCCCCTAATGTTATTTTAACATTCCCTTAACGTTATTCTAACGTTCCCCTAACGTTATTCTAACGTTATTTTAATGTTATTTTAACATTATTTTAACATTATTCTAACGTTATTTTAACATTATTCTAACATTATTCTAACGTTATTTTAACATTATTCTAACATTATTCTAACGTTATTTTAAAGTTATTCTAACATTATTCTAACGTTATTTTAACGTTCCCTTAACGTTATTCTAACGTTCCCCTAACGTTCCCCTAACGTTAGTCTAACATTATTCTAACGTTATTTTAACATTTTTCTAACGTTATTTTAACGTTATTGTAACATTATTCTAACGTTATTTTAAAGTTATTCTAACATTATTATAACGTTATTTTAACGTTCCCTTAACGTTATTCTAACGTCCCCTAACGTTATTCTAACATTATTCTAACATTATTCTAACGTTATTTTAGCGTTATTTTAACATTATTTTAACATTATCCTAACGTTATTCTAACATTATTCTAATTTTATTTTAACGTTATTCTAATGTAATTCTAACATTATTTTAATGTTCCCCTAATGTTATTTTAACATTCCCTTAACGTTATTCTAACGTTCCCCTAACGTTATTCTAACGTTATTTTAATGTTATTTTAACGTTATTTTAACATTATTCTAACGTTATTTTAACGTTCCTTTAACGTTATTCTAACGTCCCCTAACGTTAATCTAAAATTATTCTAACGTTATTCTAATGTTATTTTAACATTATTCTAACGTTATTTTAACGTTAGTCTAACATTATTCTAATTTTATTTTAACGTTATTCTAATGTTATTTTAACGTTATTCTAATGTTATTCTAACATTATTTTAATGTTCCCCTAATGTTATTTTAACATTCCCTTAACGTTATTCTAACGTTCCCCTAACGTTATTCTAACGTTATTTTAACATTATTCTAACATTATTTTAACGTTCCCTTAGCGTTATTCTAACGTTCCCCTAACATTATTCTAACATTATTCTAACGTTATTTTAGCGTTATTTTAACATTATTCTAACGTTATTTTAACATTATTCTAACATTATTTTAACGTTATTCTAACATTATTCTAACATTATTCTAATTTTATTTTAACGTTATTCTAACATTATTTTAATGTTCCCCTAATGTTATTTTAACATTCCCTTAACGTTATTCTAACGTTCCCCTAACGTTATTCTAACGTTATTTTAATGTTATTTTAACATTATTTTAACATTATTCTAACGTTATTTTAACATTATTCTAACATTATTCTAACGTTATTTTAACATTATTCTAACATTATTCTAACGTTATTTTAAAGTTATTCTAACATTATTCTAACGTTATTTTAACGTTCCCTTAACGTTATTCTAACGTTCCCCTAACGTTAGTCTAACGTTGTTCTAACGTTATTTTAACATTTTTCTAACGTTATTGTAACATTATTCTAACGTTATTTTAAAGTTATTCTAACATTATTATAACATTATTTTAACGTTCCCCTAATGTTATTTTAACGTTCCCTTAGCGTTATTCTAACGTTCCCCTAACATTATTCTAACATTATTCTAACGTTATTTTAACATTATTCTAACATTATTCTAACATTATTCTAATTTTATTTTAACGTTATTCTAACATTATTTTAATGTTCCCCTAATGTTATTTTAACATTCCCTCAACGTTATTCTAACGTTCCCCTAACGTTATTCTAACGTTATTTTAATGTTATTTTAACATTATTTTAACATTATTCTAACGTTATTTTAACATTATTCTAACATTATTCTAACGTTATTTTAACGTTCCCCTAATTTTATTTTAACGTTCCCTTAACGTTATACTAACGTTTCCCTAACGTTATTTTAATGTTATTTTAACATTATTTTAACATTATTCCAACGTTATGTTAACGTTCCCCTAATGTTATTTTAACGTTCCCTTAACATTATTCTAACGTTCCCCTAACATTATTCTAACATTATTCTAATGTTATTTTAACGTTATTCTAACATTATTCTAACATTATTTTTATGTTATTTTAAAGTTATTCTAATATTATTATAACGTTATTTTAATGTTCCCCTAACATTATTCTAACATTATTCTAACGTTATTTTAACGTTATTTTAACATTATTCTAACATTATTCTAACATTATTTTAACCTTATTCTAACGTTATTCTAACGTTATTTTAACGTTCCCCTAATGTTATTTTGACGTTCCCTTAACTTTATTCTAACATTCCCCTAATATTATTCTAACATTCCCCTAATGTTATTCTAACATTATTCTAACATTATTTTAACATTATTTTAAATTTATTCTAACATTATTAATATGTTATTTTAATGTTCCCCTAACGTTACTGTAACATTATTCTAACGTTATTCTAACGTTATTTTAATGTTACCCTAATGTTATTTTAACGTTCCCTTAACGTTATTCTAACGTTCCCCTAATGTTATTCTAACATTATTCTAACGTTATTTTAACATTATTCTAACATTATTCTAACGTTATTCTAACGTTATTTTAACGTTCCCCTAATGTTATTTTAACGTTCCCTTACCGTTATTCTAACGTTCCCCTAACATTATTCTAACATTATTCTAATGTTATTTTAACATTATTTTAACGTTATTTTAAAGTTATTCTAACATTATTATAACATTATTTTAATGTTCCCCTAACGTTATTCTAACATTATTCTAACGTTATTTTAACATTATTCTAAAGTTATTCTAACGTTATTTTAACATTATTCTAACGTTATTTTAACGTTCCCCTAATGTTATTTTAACGTTCCCTTAACGTTATTCTAACATTCCCCTGTTATTCTAACATTATTCTAACGTTATTTTAACATTATTTTACAGTTATTCTAACATTATTAATACGTTATTTTAATACGCTACATTTCCACAAAAAGAATCGCTATATTTTCAAACAGAATCGCTACTTTTCCCAAAAAGAATCGCTACTTTGCCCAAAAAGAATTGTTGTTTTTCTCAAAAAGAATCACTACTTTCTTAAAAAAGAATCGCTACATTTCCAAAAAGAATCGCTACATTTCCAAAAAGAATCGCTACTTCCCCCCAAAAAGAATCGCTACTTTACCCAAAAAGAATCGTTGTTTTTCTCAAAAAGAATCACTACTTTCTTAAAAAAGAATCGCTACATTTCCAAAAAGAATCGCTACTTCCCCCCCACAAAGAATCGTTACATTTCCAAAAAGAATCGCTATATTTTCAAAAGGAACCACTACTTCCCCCCAAAAGAATCAAACTGCTGCAGAGCGGCGAGCTGATCAGCGGCGAATTCCAGCTGCTTGCAGTTGAAGGCGGCTTCAAGTCTCATAGTCTCAGCAAAGAGATGATATCCGCCTCGCTGAAGGAGAATGAATCGATTTGCCGTGGTGAGACGGCCACTTAAATAGCCCGATACCCCGTCCCTTTTGGCGGGCTTGAGCGGGCTTGCTCACCATTGGCTTGCGTAGCTCTGCCGTGCCGTTGTTGGTTCGTTTACTTTAACTTCACGAACCAATGGCCGTGTAGTTTCACTGCGTGATTGAAAAAGGCTTCAGAAATCTGAGAAAAAAGGAGTTTTCCCCATATGTGTCTCGTCTTATGTATAATAAAACATTCGACACAGTACGAGTGTAGTATCGAAAGGGAACTAACTTTACTGCGCTCTTTTAGCGGACAAACGGATCTACAGCCACATCAAATGTAGCTGCTAACTGACATAAAGTGTGTATAGATGAATCTACTCTGAAGAGAATATAATCAGCAGATAGTATACTACTACTGTATTTTCAACAGTGTCAGCCAATGGTGCTTTTACAACGATTAGCCAATGGCGGCATACAGACCGCCTTCTAATGTTTGATTGACACCCTTGTTAGCATGTTGCGCCAAGGAAAAATAAATACGAAGCTACATTAAAAAATGAATAAACTGTTTAAAGTAAAAAAGGCAACTTTCAGCTTAGCATTTCCTTTAACATTTTTTTTATTTCCCCAACATTCGTTTTATTTAGTTAATTTATCTCCTTGCAAATTTAATTATTTATATATTTATTTATGCAGTAATATGTGGATTTATATATTTATGTATTTATTTTTTTATGTATGTATAATTTTATGGATTTATGTATTTATTTATTTATTTGCGCATTTATTTATTTATTTATTGTTTTTGCAGGTTTCGTCCTCCATATAAAACCGGTGGCAATCTTTATTAAATGCAAGCAATGGTATCTACTTTAGGAAATACAATTTCCCATTTTTTGTAATCCCTACATAACTTTAAATTATGTGGGCAAAGGTAAAATACAATAGATCAGATTGAGATATATATTAGATTAGGAAATTAAATCTAATAGATTAGATACTTTTTTTTTTTTTCTTATTGCTCATTGTATGAAGCATAACATTTTCTTGATTGTAAATAAAAAAAAAAAAAAAAAAAATAAACATTTTCAGCATGCCGTGGGTTGAAGAGATTATGAAAATGTATGAGTGTAACCTCTATCCCTCCTTCTTATAATTCTGCATTAGCATGGAGTCTGAAATGCCCCGCAGAGGATCTGCTTATCAGAGTCCTGCAGGAGTCAGAAACCGCCTCTATTCACACCTTTGAATGCTCTTATGATGTACAAGTGAAACACCCTTTTTTGTCAGTTTACTGGACACAACATCAATATTGAACATTTATTTGCACATCATTCAGCATAATGCTTCTGATACCACAATGCTTCTGATACTGTTAACAGTGTGATAGTAATTTCCCCATGTGTTTTTGAAATTAACAGTTACAAAAACCGCAAATGTTGAAATTTAGGTAAAGATTAGAATGGAAAAGAACTGCCTGGAGGTTTTGGCTAGCGGATAAGACATGGTCGTGTGTTCATGCAGCAGGCTGCAAAATGTGTCTTATGTGTTTGTGTACAGGCCTGCACTTCTCTGCAGTTTTCAGTCTAGATACAGCGTTAACATACACCACAGCACAATGAATTATTCAACATGCTTTTGCATTACACTTTCAACAGGTAGAACCACAAAACTACATATACTATTTGAGTAAGAGATAACCAAATGAGCAGGAACTCGAAAAGAGGAGAAAGTACACAGAACACAAGTTTACGCAACCATTAATAAAGAGCAGAATAAATGTTCAGTTTACTTGAATAATTTGAAGGGATGTTATTTTTGTATGTACAATAATGTAAAACAATGAACAAAAAAAATTAATAAGGCAAAACAATTACAAGTGATATAATTTTATTTTATGAATAAAAAACTTCAACTGTATTGTTTATCTGACTATTTCTTTGTTTATAATTACGTTATACAGGACTGTGAGGATTATAGTGACTTTTATTTTGAAAACAAATGATCTCTCTCGGCACTTCCGGAACTGTCACTGTGAGCTGTTTGGATTTTACGATGCTGTCATGTTGTTACTTTGGAATTGGATAGATAAAAATATTTTTTCTTGTGTTGTTTTTTGCACGTTGAAGCCAAAGATGTAAGGACATTTATGCACGAAAGTGATTTACTGAAGGAGCTTGGGTACTTACTTCCTGCTCAACCGTCCGTTTACTCCAAACTCAACAGTATTTTTTAGAGCTTTTTGGTTTTTTCATATATAAGAAGAAAGTAAGTATGCTGAAGGCTGTCATTCTTATCGGAGGTCCCCAAAAAGGTGAGTAAATGTCCCTCACACTCGTGAGGGACATCATTTAATATTGAGTGAATGGAATAACTAGACAAATATAAAACACGTATGCACAATTCACCTGGTATATGATGTGTGTATATGTCTAATAGCATAATGATCAGTGAACAGGTGGATGTCTTATTGTTCTTACTGTCTATAATATAATATATCCATATATATAGAACGCATTCTATAATTGGGGGTACATTTCACATCAGCAACAACAACAAAAAAGTACCAAAACAATATGCTTTCTCAATAAAATGACTATTGGTTCAGTTTATATATTTCATCAGTGTAGTTGCCAAGCTTATTCATTAAACATCATTTTGATATTACAAGGGAAAGTATGTTTTCCCAGGTTAATTTGTCAATTATGTTATGGACAACAGACTCTGATTAAGTGCTACACTTCAAGTAACACATGTATTTAGGGACTCTTTTATGTATTCTATTACAGTGTTTGTTATGAAGAATTTTAAGAGTCATATTTTGTGGAGATTTCCATATGATATTCTCATTACTGTTACTAAATACAGGGGATTTTTATTATAAATCTGCCTTAAAGATATTTTTTGGTAATTTTAAGAGATGTTATGCAAAACTCTTACCTGTGTGGATATAAAATATACCCTGAAAGAATATGAAAAGCAGCATTCTAGTTATTTAAAAAAACGCACAACAATCCATGGTAAAAGGGTCAGTTCACCCAAAAATGAAAATTCTGTCATTTATTACTCACCCTCATGTCGTTCCACACCTTTAAGACCTTTGTTCATCTTCGGAACACAAATGAAGATATTTTTCATAAAATCCGTTGGCTCAGTGATAGACATGTGACGGTATCAAATTTTCATGTTGTGATAATTGCTGAAGCTTTTATCACTGTATACGGTATTATCACGATATTGAAATAAGTTGCAAAAAAGTGTATAACAGTGTATAAAAAATAGTATAACAGGTTTAAGAACTCTTTTTCTTATAACAAAAAGGACTCCAAATGTTTAAATACAATAACGCAGTACACAAAAAAATTATAAAGTAAAATGTTTCAAACAGATTAAAATGCAAAAGAATTATAAAGAACAACAGGCAACTTTACAATAAGGTCTCTTTATTTAATGTTAGTTAATGCATTAACTAAGATTGAGCAATAGCTACATTTGTTACAGAAGGTATTATTTTTTGTTAATGTTAGTTAAGAAACACAATTGATCATTGTTAGTTTTATCTCAGGTCCATTGAATAAGTTCTTTTGATTTTAGTAATGTTATTAACTAAGAAATTAACATTAACAAAGATTAATAAATGCCTTATGAGTATTTTTCATTGTCAGTTTGATAATAATGAATTAACATGTTAACTAATCAAGCCTTATGTCACACTAAGTTTTACTGAACAATAACAAATAATCAGAACATTTTCAATCATTAGGGCATGTTGTAGTCCAGATTAAAATATAAAAATGTTTAAGTTTGAAAATAAATAGCCTATTAAGTCATTAAGTATTAAGTATTTGGTCCTGTGATGAACAACTTTGCGAGTACAAAAAATTGAATGGCTGTTTGATGCTTTTTAAAAACTGTTCAGTAGTGCAGCTGCTTTGTTTACTGGGTTTCCGGGGTAACCTCTGCATTTCTGCTGTTCCATCAGCGCCCTCTGCTGTCAGAGAGTGAACGTACACTTTCATTCAGCGCGTCTCCTTCACTCGTTCCGTCATGTGCTTCTCATGCACATTGGGCTTGTTTACATCTGAGTGCGCGTGTTCCTTTGACACAGCATACAGTGGTGTTGTGCTTTTTATACGGTTGATGGGGAAAGTATTCTTAAAATGCATTAAAAATTTTGAATAATTCGTAATAAACAATTATTCACGGTATTTTGAAGTGCCCGCGATAACAATATCGTGCATATTCATTATCGTGATATATCGCATTACCGAATATCGGCACGTCTACTCAGTGAGGCCTGCATTGACAGCAAGATAATTAACAGTTTCAGTGCCCAGAAAGCTACTAAATGTATTTAAAGATGTATTTAAAACAGTTCATATGACTACAGTGGTTCAACCTTAATGTTATGAGGCGACGAGAATACTTTTTGTGCGCCCATCACTAGATATTGTTGAATAAAGTCGTTATTTTGTTTTTTGTTTTTTGGTGCACAAAAAGTATTCTCGTCGCTTCATAACATTAAGGTTGAACCACTGTAGTCACATGGACTGTTTTAAATATGATATTAGTACCTTTCTGGGCATTGAAAGTGTTAATTATCTTGCTGTCAATGCAGGCTTCACTGAGCCATCGGATTTCATCAAAAATATCTTAATTTGTATTCCGAAGATGAACAAAGGTCTTACAGGTGTGGAACGACATAAGGGTGAGTAATTAATGACAGAATTTTCATTTTTGGGTGAACTAACACTTAAACAATTCATTATCATCAGTGGACAGTGGACACAGTCACACAGTATGGTCATGACAGTAATGTAATTCAAGAGTTGGCTCTACAGGGTAACTTAGTTGACACTACTAACATAATAGACAATTCCCAACGACACCCCCCCCCCCCCCAAAAAAAAAACAAACAAAAAAAAAAAAAAACACAGACATTTACAACAGATGTTTTTTTTAATAGAGACAAACTCTCTTAAAAAACAGACACCACAAAAACTAATTTAATGGACATCAAGGCAATTTCAAGCAATGGAGAAAAAAAAAAGTAATGGATAAAATATGATTTTTGTGAAGAAAATTGTTAGAAAAATATAACTGTCATCAATTGACATTAAATGTACCCTACATTATAGAATGAATCATAGATGCAGAGTGTCTGATTTTGTGAATTATATATATTTTAGAGTATATGACTTTTGTATTTTCCTGCTGTTTATACAGGGACCCGATTTCGCCCGCTGTCTTTTGAGGTGCCCAAACCTCTGTTTCCAGTGGCTGGAGTGCCAATGCTGCAGCATCACATTGAGGCCTGTTCTAAGGTATATATGCTCCGTTCATATAGCGATAAATAGGTGCTTTATTGAGTCCTGTTATGCAATTAGTATTAATATTTAATACATTGTTTGACCTTTTTTCCCTAAAGCTTCCAAATATGAAGGAGATCTTACTCGTTGGCTTTTATCAGCCCAATGAAGAACTTAACAGATTTTTGTCATGCGCCCAACAAGATTTCAAAATATCAATAAGGTAAGTTACTGTATAATATTTATATTATAATATGTTTGTATTTATTGTTTGAAAATCAGAAAAGTCCCTTCAATCAAGTCTTTCATTTATATTGTCCTAAATCCCCCTTAGATACCTTCAGGAATATGCTGCTCTGGGCACTGGGGGAGGAATCTACCATTTCAGAGATCAGATCCTGTCTGGCGGTCCAGAGGCATTTTTTGTCATGAATGCTGACGTGTGCTCAGAGTTTCCTCTGCCAGAGATGCTTGACTTCCAGAAGGAGCATGGAGACGCTTACAGTTTTATCATCCTCGGCACCACTGTTAGGAGTTCTTATGTCTTGTATTTATGTGTAAACCATTCACGTTTATAATGCAGACTTTTCCTGGGTACAAGACGGGCAACTTATAAAACAGGATTCTCAATTGAGTATTAGCTTGTTTTTAACTAGAGATTTGGTAATCAATTGATGATGTTTTGTTATGATGTGGTGGTGCTTGAAAATCAAATGAATAAACTTAAGTATGATTGTTTCAGGCCAACAGAAAACAGTCCATGAACTACGGCTGCATTGTCGAGAATGAACAAACTGATGAGGTAATTGTGTTTTTAGTGTGGAAGGACAAATTTTATATATTGGGGATTTCAAACATTTTACTACAGTTAAGATTTAACTGATTATTTTTAAAACTTAAAGCAATAATAAATAAGATCCTAACTGTCTCATCATATCCCTCAGGTCTTGCATTATGTAGAGAAGCCCAGCACATTTGTGAGTGACATAATCAACTGTGGAATATACCTGTTCACTCCGGAGATATTCCAGCACATCGGAGAAGTTTTCCAGAAGAACCAACAGGACATGCTGTTGTGAGTGGGACAAATCCTTTAGGGTTCTTGAGTGGAAGTGCATGCATACTTGATACATTTCTTTTCCTTGGTTCTCTTCATTTGTTTTCCCCCCTCTAACTCCTTCCTGTCTGCCATCATTCTGTTTCCTGTTCCATCATCAGATATTCGTATGAGGGGTAAGTTTGAATGTGGGCTGAAGCTCTGGTTTGGATGTGATGTAGACTGATTAGGAGCAAGTGTGATGTAGGTTTTGTAGTGAGCGCACCTGCTTGAATGATCTGTAAATTAGATTCATGTTAGCATGTTGTGATGTGATGATAACAACGTCACGCATTTTTATACCTTTATGAATAGGTTTGTTTTTCGGGTTTGATCTTTGAGATCCCCTTAGAACCGCCGCCTGATAAAAAGTTTGTTTTAATATTCTTTCATCAAAATTTTATTTTCTTTGCCTCTGAAACTACTTATCTTTTTCTGTTGACTTAACCAAGGTCTGGTGGATGGGAATAATAATATTAACCAATAATATTATAGCCTAATAATCAATATCCAATAGGGATGTAACGATACCCTCATGTCACAATTTGATACATATCACAATACTGAACTCATAATACGATATTATTGTGATACTTCAAGACATATGGTAAAGGTTAACAAAAAAATGAACTGTTGATTAAAATGCTAAATTTGGTATTACATTGGGGTGGAAATGAACAGGCTTGGATTTGGTGCTGGTAACCCAATGCACAGGAAAATGGTGACACCAGAATAAAAATATTCATGATTCTGAAGCTAAAAATACAGAAAAATACGAATCTTGCTCTCTGTCATTGACTAAAATAATGTAGGCCACTTTTTACTGTTAACACAAGACAATTGGCATTATCAGGACCCACAAATATTCCCCCTTTGCATTATTATATACACACAGTAATTTTCATTTTGGGTGAACTATACTGTACTCAATACATATTGTCACTATCCACGATACATATTGTTGCATTTTTGTATTGCAATATATTGTGACACAATATATTGGTACACCCCTAATATCCAATCAAATCCTGATGGTTAAAACTAAGTCCCTACATTATTTTCTATAGAGTGCAACAGTGTCTGCCCACTTTTTCAGCGGCCTTGGTTCTGAAACAATTTTTTTCCCCTTGGGATTTTAAAAAAGTCTTTGTTAAAGGTAGGGTAGGCAATTTCGGAGAGGCTAGTAATAGCAAGCTAGCTTTGAAAACATAAGATTCTATTGGAGCGCTCTCCAAAGCAACGCCTCCTCCAAAACACATGAATGTGCACAGCCAGAGCAGAATCTGCAAAGCGTCATGAGAGACAGCCCTAAATTACCTTATGCCTCATATTACATAACGTGTGCTTGGACGTGAACAGCTCCATGTACAACGTGACGGGTTGCTATCTCTTAATTACATTTATTATGACATGGCGTGAACACAGCATAAGCTCGTTGTTTTGGTTCAGGTGGAACTGTAAAAGGCGGCTGCTGTTTGTTTGTGGTGCTCTGTGACTGTCTGTCTACAACTGCGTAATCTCGTGCAACACGCTGATGACGTGTGATGTCTGCTCGAGCAGGGTGTACGGAGGTATGGAAATACATATGTTGACAGGCAGATAGGACATCCTATCCTATTATTGCATTTGGACTGAAGGCAGTGATTGGACAAACATTTTTTGGTTCTGAGACTTCCACAGAAGATTTTTTTATTTTATTTAAAAAACTTCTATTATTGATTGCTATCAGGATGTGAAAAGCGTTTTAACCAGTATTACAAAAAAGCCTTTATGAAAAACATTGCCTACACTACCTTTTAAAGCATTATAAGCCATGAACCAGTGAGGTGAACCACAACATTACAAACTTTGATTTGAAGCAATAAAATATTTGAAAATCAGACAAAAACATTAGGGTACAAGACAGCTTTAATGAGGGACAGAACTACAGTCCCAAAAAGCATTGCAAATGACAGAATTAAAAACAATGGAGAAATGTAAAACTACTGATTTAAAAGTGTTCATTATGTATATAGAAACAATATATTTTAAGTTTATTGTAAAATATGGATAAATATATACAAATATTTAATGTAGTTTATGGGTGTGGGAGACTCTATAGCCGCATTTACCCTGGAACAATTTGTCCCAGGAACCCCCCCCCCCCAGACATATTGCTAGCTGCGTTTCCATAGCGGTCTAAAGTACCGTGGAGATAGTCCGGTGATGTAGGACTGCGCGTGACTTTCCAGTTCTCGGTGGATTTCGTCCTCCGCGTATAAGCTTAATAAAGCCTGAACCTCATCGTCAGTCCGTCGGTCGTATTTTTTAAACTCCATTGTTAGATTCGAATAGCAAACAACTCGTACTGCACGCACTGCAACAGACTTTAAAAAACGATAGTTGAAATAAAATGCTGCGTGGAGTCAACCAATCAAAATGCTGCATGAACTCAACCAATCAGCATGTTCAGCGCCCAAGTCTCACCCCCAAAAGTTCCGGAACTTTGAAAAAGTACTACCTAGCGAGCAGGTACTTTCTGAGGGTGAATTTTTTACCCGGAACTTCATTTAGACCCTGGTTCCTGCGGTCAAAACTGAGTACCACCCCAAAGTTCCTAGTTCCTGGGGAAAGTACCTGCGGTGGAAACACGGCTTATCATGTTATTCACAGTGCTTCATGGGAGTGTGTGATTTGCTTTCAGTTCTCTGATTGGGGGAGATTTCTCTGCAGAATCTGCTAGTTTTTCGCTATGAATTCTGCAGCCAAACTCGATTTTTAAAAAATAAGTTTAAATAATGTGGGCTGATTGCTTCAATAAAAGCATATACCATCAGTTAACAACTGTAGCTCATAGTAGGTCTGACTTTTCATAACAAGTTGTTGTTAAAAAATCAATTCCCCTTGAATGTGAAAATGAATGCAATTTTTATTTCCTTAACCAGACTGTTGCACTCTACTAAATATTCTGATTTACTCATGAATGTGACACATTTTGAAAGTTGAATATACTGCACATGCCATTTCATGTTGGTTTTAACACCCTGCATCTTCAGCATTTACCTTTGATTTTCATTCATTTGTACCTGTTCAGATGATCCTTCCTAATTAAGTGTTTGTCCATCATAGTGTCATTTTATGTCGTCCTCTGTCCTGGATATTAGAAAAAGTCTCCTGACATTACCAGAGGGTGAAGTTAAGACTTTTATTTGGTACTATGCATTGTGTGCTGTTCTCAGAGAAGAGCAGTCCAACGGCTGGCATCGGGCAGAGGTGATCCGCCTGGAGCAGGACATCTTCACTGCTCTGGCAGGACAGGGCAAGCTATATGTGTACAAAACAGACCGCTTCTGGAGCCAGATCAAATCTGCAGGGTTAGTTCTTGACGTATGCTGTATCATTAGACTTATGTACTGATTGTTACTGCATTTTCTCTGTAACCACATTTGATAATGTTTGTATTATTGTAGTTAATGTTATGCCCTCCTCTTTGTCAGATCTGCGATCTATGCAAGCCGATTGTATCTTAACCAGTATCATAAGACACATCCAGAGAGGTTAGCTACTAATACAGATGGAGGGCCGAAGACCAGAGGTAAATGCTTTGTGGAAATATGAAATTTTTATATCTGAAAAAGCTCTTCATGCAGTCCTTCTAATGCATTTTTTTAATTTTAGGAAATGTTTATATACATCCAACTGCCAATATTGATCCAACTGCTGTAGTAAGTGTTTCTCTTTTATAGTTAAATTGATATTTAAAGTTTCTCAACACAATACATTTGCAATGTATTAAACATTTGCAATGAGATACTTCTGTGTAAAATGGTATGTTCAGTAGGAAATGTGCAGAATATTAGCAATAAGTATTTGATTTGATCTTAAATATGTTTGGTTTGATATTAACATAACATTATTTTACCTCTGCAGTCTTGGTCATGTCAAAATAGTCACCAGTTTCCTAGTCAAGTGATTATTACATTTTGCCCAAACTTTTTATTATGAAGGGCCAAAAGTCAAACTTGATTGAGGGGTGTGAGACAAAAATGCAGTAAATGTTGCATTATATCCAACAATTTTATTTTAATATTTGTAATAAATGTAAAAATATATAAAAAAAGATAAATTACAAAGTAATGAACACATGACCTGACAGACACGGGCCCTGGTTTAGGCTTCCCTGCTTTAGAATAACATGCACTAAGGAATCACACACAATTGGACCCAGGTCATTATTATTAAACTATATAGGGTTCATTTTGAGAGACGACGAGGGAAACTTGTTCGTCATTATTTTTGAAATTTAACTTGGTAATGCTAGTGGCGCAGAGATAGTTGTATATAAAATATTTTGGACCGTTGACTTTTATCATTTATATTATAAATTATCTATAATTCATGTTATATTGGTGCTTCTTGTCCCTTCAGTTAGGTCCAAATGTGTCCATAGGAACAGGAGTAATGATTGGCGCAGGAGTTCGCGTGAGGGAGTCCATCATCCTCCATGGTGCTACTTTACAGGTGAGTTCATGCCACTTTCTCTCCATATTGCTTTGTCTGGGAATTGAAATTAATGACTCATAACACAATATACAGTATATATACTGACTGTTTTCCGTAGGATCACAGTTGCGTGTTGAACAGTATTGTGGGCTGGGGCAGCACCATTGGCAAATGGGCCAGAGTAGAAGGGACCCCTAGTGACCCGAATCCTAATGACCCGTATGCCAAAATTGACAGCGAGACACTCTTCAGAGATGGAAAACTAACACCCTCCATTACAATTCTAGGTAATTTTATAGGACACCATCATGAATATATTATATATTTGACTTGAGAGTGATTCATCTAAAGACTGCTTCTCCCTCTGTCTCATCAGGCTGTAATGTAAATATCCCATCTGAGGTCATCATACTCAACTCCATCGTCCTGCCACATAAAGACCTCAACAGAAGCTTCAAAAACCAGATCATACTGTAGTTTCAGTTTTACTTGTATTTATGGCATTAGCATAGAAATAAAATGGATCTTTGAAATGAAACATTAATAATGGATGAATCATCTGAAGATTCAGTGGTTTTCATGTAAAAGTGTCTGGTGCTGTATTGTGCACATGGATTTACCACCGGTGTCTTCGCGTCAAAGCTGGATAAAACAAATGCTAAAATAATTCTGCTACAACAAATCTTCACTTTCTCAAACTGTTTCTGAAATTACTTGAAATGTATTTTATTTACGGCTTGTTGGCTCCCTTTGTGTCAGTGAAATGCCAAAGAGAGGCGCAAAAAAGCAGTTTATTTGTGCACTCTGTTACCATTTCTTTCCAGCATTTAACATGTCATGTACAACAAAAAAAATGGTAAGACAAATGGTAAAATCTTGTAATTGGATACCAGTCGTATTGGTAATTGTTTTGAATAATTGATGTTTCTGTGACTGCTCTCCGTATGAAAACCGAGCGCAGTGCAAAAGTCAGACATTTGCAATAAATTATATTTTGATTAAGTCACATGAGGTAGAAGTAATTTACTGCTGCCCTTGTAAGACCGTCAATTATTTTTCTTAAGCTTGAAAGGCAAAGGCAAATTATTCAATTACAGACATCACATTATTAATAGAAATAAAATGCCCCAAAACATTTTTGCAGTGGGTCAAAATCTCCCACTGCTTTTATATTCATTTATAACACTGCCTGACGTCTGAGGGCACTAGTGCACACATTGGCATCCACATGTGACTGATACAAAATACACAAGACAGAACATACATTCATCTAGTTTATTTCAAATCAATACACTATTTCACCATGTTTATGCCACCTTTAGATATTTTCCAGGACATTTCCTTTATACATAATTACAAAAACACAAACTTTCTACAAAAAAAATACCAAGAGTGTAGTCTCATGTTTCAAGATTCTTTCTTTCTGGACAGACATACATTCATAAGAAACGTTATTTTCCAAGGTAGGATATAAAGTGCTAAAGTGTTTCATTTCGTGTGGTAGGAAAAAACAGTTCAAGCCACCGAAGCAAAGTGTCCCTGTGAAACTACCTGGCACACAAAATACACATTTATACACACACATAAATCATTTGGGGGATGTGAAGAACTTCTTTTTTCCTGGTTCATTTCTTGGTTTGCTTCTAGA